>VMDO01005365.1:0-36521 GCA_007922755.1 Pedetes capensis
TTTCAATACTCTAAAGAGATCTTTTGCCACAGCTTTTCCTAGAGCAATGCGTCTTTGGATTTCTTGACTGCTGCTTCCACGGGTGTTGATTATAGAGCCAAGCAAAGTAAAATCTTGGACAACCTCAATCTTTTCTCCATTTAATGTGAAGTTGCGTGCTGACCCACTCGTAAGGATTTTTGTTTTGTTGATGTTTAGTTGTAACACATATTGAAGGCTGTGATCTTTGATCTTCATCAGTAAATGTTTTAAATCCTCTTCATTTTCAGCAAGCAGAGTGGTGTCATCTGCATAACGCAGGTTGTTAATGAGTCTTCCTCCAATCTTGATGCCACGTTCTTCCTCATAAAGTCCGGCTTCTCGGATTATTTGCTCAGCATATAAATTGAAGAGATAGGGTGAAAGTATACAGCCCTGACGCACACCTTTCTCAACTTTAAACCATGCAGTGTTTCCTTGTTCTATTCGAACAACTGCCTCCTGGTTCATGTACAGATTTCTCATGAGCACAATTAGGTGTTCTGGTATTCCCATTTTCCAAAGTGTTATCCATAATTTGTTATGATCTTTCACGTATAGGCCTTTATTATTTTACCTTTTAGAATTTTTCCCTGGGAAGAAATTAATATACTTAGGGAAATAACACTTGAATTAAATCCTTTGCCCAGAACAGAAGAATATTAACAAGGAAGTTAATTAGAAAGTTACAAGTCACATTAATGAACTTCTTTGGAATTTTAAGAGTTTTATATTTGAGTCAGAATGATTCCAGAAATATTTATTCACTGTATATTAGTGTCTGCAATAATATACTCTCTGATCTTCAGCAGCTTTTATTCTGGTAAGGGAGTATCCAGAGCCTAGTCTACATGCTCCAAAGGCATGTTGTGGAATTCGTTTCACAGTGTTCTCCCCACTCAGCCAAGGAATGGCAACACTGAGGACGCGGATCATTGAGAAGGGGGTTAATAAAAATAAGAGTTTAAAAAGATTAACCTCTTCTCATCTTCAAGATACTGTTCATAAGACTGTGGCCTCAAAGCCAAGGTCTTCTTATTTTCCTTAAAAAGGTGGAGTTCCAGCCCAGCTCCGTGGCCTATGCCTGTTATCTCAGTGACTCAGGAGGTTGAGGCAAGAAGACTGCAGATTGGATGCCAGAGGCAACCTGTGAAATTTAGTGATACTCTGTCTCAAAGCATAAAAAGCGGTTGAGAGCATAGCTCAGTGGTAGAGCACTTGCCTAACATGTGAGGCCCTAGTTTCAACCTCCTAGGACTGGGGGTTGGGGAGTGTAGAAAATGGAGTTCCACGTGCAATTCACATATATCTTCCCAGCTGTCAGTTTTCTTTTCTTTTCTTGTTTTCCAGAACTGGGGGTTGAACCCAGGGCCTTCCACGTGTTGTGGAAGCGTTTTGCCACTGAGCTGCACCTTCCACCCATCAGATTTCCTATCTTTAATTACCTTTTTATTGTGCTGTTCATATGGATGCATTTTAAAGTACATGTGGTATCGTGTGGTAGTTCTATTTTAGCTTTTTGAGGAGCTGGTATACTGTTTTCCAAGTATCTGTACTAATTTACATTCCCCCACACAGTGTATAAGGATTCCTTTTTATTCATAACCTTGTTAGCATTTTTTGAATAGTAGCCATTCTAACTGGTATGTGATGGTATCTCACTGTAGTTTTGATTTGCACTTCCTTGATGGCTAATGATACTGAGATTTTTTTCATATATTTATTAGCCATTGGTATTTCTGTTGAGAAGTTTCTATTCAAATAATTTTTTAGCTCTTTATACATTCTGGATATTAATCCTCTATCAGATGAATAGCTCATGAAATAATTTTCCCATTCTGTAGGTTGTTTTTTCACTGTTGATTGTTTCCTTTGCTATGCAAAAGCTTTTTCCTTTGAAGCAACTCATTTGCCGATTATTGCTTTTGTTTCCTGTGCTTGTGGAGTCCTGTCAAGAAAGTAATTGTGCCAATATTTTGAAGAGTTTCTTGTATGTTTTCCTCTAGTAGTTTCAGAGTTTCAGGTTTTTGATCCACTTTGAGTTGGTTTTGTGCAGGTTGAGAGATAGGGGTCAAATTTCAATCCTCTGCATATGGATGTCAGATTTTCTTAACACCATTTGTTAAAGAGGCTGTCCTTTTCCAATGTATGTTTTTGGCATTTTTTGTCAAGAATCAGTTGGCTATAGATGTGTGGATTTATTTCTGGGTTCTCTATTATGTTCTGTTGCTGTATGTTTCTGTTTTATGCCAATATATGGTTCTGGATTAGATATTGCAATCCCTCTGAGTTTGCTCTTTTTGCTCAGGATTGCTTTAGCTGTTTGGGGTCTTTCATGCTTCTATTTGAATATATGAATTTTAGGATTTTTTTCCACTCCTGGGAAGAACAACACTGACCTTTTGATGGGATTGCATTGATTCTTCAGATCACTTAGGTAGTATGGCCATTGTTGTTGTTGTTGTTAGGTGCTGTTGAGTTGGTATTCGACTCATAGCGACCCTCACAGGGTTTTCAATGGCAGATTATTTCGGGATTGCCTTGGCAGTGGATTGCCAAGTCCTTCTCCCATTTTTGTGGTGCTGGGAATTGAACTGGGGACCTCAGAGACTGCAGTGCAGCACTCTACCTACTGAGCTAAATCCCAGCTCCAGTATGGCCATTATAAGAAATAATTCTGACAATTTATGAACTTGAGAGATCTCTCTACCTTTCCTCTTTAGTTTCCTTCAGTGTTTTGTATTGTTCATTGTACAAGTTTTTTCACTTCCTTAGTTAAGTTTATTGCTACATTTGCTTGTTTTGTTTTGGCTATTGCAAATAGAATTGCTTTCATTAGTTCTTTCTCAGAAAATTCAATATTAGAATAGAAAGCCTAATGAGTTTTGTATGTTGATTTTATATACTACTACTTTACTGAATTCATTTATCCATCTTTTGGTGGAGTCTTTAAATTTTTCTATGTATAGAATAATATCACTTGCAAACAGAAATAATTTGACTTCCTCCTTTCATATTTCTATGCCGTTTGTTCTCTTCCCTAATTAATAAGACCCCCACACGTCTGTCAGTTTACTGCAGTATGGGGGCTTGTGTGTTGCGATGAGGCTGAGAGTTCTGCCACTGGTACCTCAGATATGAGCAAGGTCACCTCTGATGGACAGGTTTTCAGCTGAGCTTCCAGACTAAGGCAGACTAGGGAGTAGGACCTGGCGAACCACTCCCGAAGCAACTAGCCATTGAAAACCCTATGAATAGCAAAGAAACACCGTCAGGTATAGTGCCGGAAAATGAGCCCCCCAGGTTGGAAGGCACTCAAAAGATTACTGGGGAAGAGTTGCCTCCTCAAAGTAGAGTCCACCATGATGACAGAAATGGAGTAAAGCCCCAGGGACCTCCATTTGCTTATGTGTCACGACTCAAAATGAGGAGAAACAACTGTAAACATCCATTAATAATTGGAACATGGAATGTACATAGTATGAATCTAGGCAAATTAGAAATTGTTAAAAGAGAAATGGATAGCATAAACATTGACATTCTAGGCATCAGTGAGCTAAAATGGACCAGCATAGGCCATTTTGAGTCAGACAGTCATATGGTCTACTCTGCTGGGAATGATAAACTAAAGAGAAATGGGGTTGCATTCATCATCAAAAAAGACATTTCAAGATCTGTCATGAAATACAGTGTTCTCAGTGATAGAGTAATATCCATACACCTACAAGGAAGGCCAGTTAATATGACTATTATTCAAATTTATGCACCCACCACTAAGGCCACAAATGAAGAAAGTGAAGATGTCTATCAGCTTCTGCAATCTGAAATAGATCAAACATGCAATCAAGACATACTGATAATCACTGGTGACTGGAATGCAAAGGTTGGAGACAAAGAAGAAGGCTCAGTAGTTGGAAAATATGGTCTTGGTGACAGAAACAAAGCTGGAGATCACATGATAGAATTTTGTCAGACCAATCAACTTTTCATTACAAATACGTTTTTTCAACATCATAAACGGAGACTATACACATGGACTTCACCAGATGGAACATACAGGAATCAAATCGACTACATATGTGGAAAGAGACGATGGAAAAAGCTCTATACAAATGTTAAAACAAGACCAGGTGCTGACAGTGGATCAGACTATCAACTTCTCATATGCAAGTTCAAACCGAAGCTGAAGAAAATTAGAACAAGTACACGAGAGCCACGGTATGACCTTGAGTGTATCCTACCTGAGTTCAGAGACCACCTCAAAAATAGGTTTAATGCATTAGACACAAATGATAGGAGACCAGAAGAGTTGTGGCATGACATAAAAGATGTCATTCAAGATGGAGGCAAAAAGTTCTTAAGTAGACAAGAAAAAAAGAAAAGACCAAATTACATGTCAAAAGAGACAGTAGAACTTGCCCTTGAATGTTGAGCAGCTAAAGTAAAAGGAAGACATGATGAAGTTAAAGAACTAAACAAGATTTCAGAAGGCAGCTCAGGAAGACAAAAGCAAATATTATAATGACATGTGCAAGGAGTTGGAGGCAGAAAACCAAAAGGGAAGAACACACTCTGTGTTTCTCAAGCTTAAGGAAGTGAAGAAAAAATTCAAGCCTCCAGTGGCAGTACTGAAAGATTCTACAGGGAAAATATTAAAAGATGTAGGAAACATCAAAAGAAGATGGGAAGAATGACACAGAGTCATTATATAAGAAAGAATTGGTAGATGACCAACCATTCCAAGAGGTTGCATATGAAGAGGAACCAATGGTGTTGAAGGATGAATTGGAAGCTGCCTTGAAAGAACTGGCAAAACACAAGGCTCCAGGAATTGATGGGATACCAACAGAGATGTTTCAACAAACAGATGCAACACTGGAGGTGTTAACATGTTTGTGCCAATAGGTTTTGAAACAGCTACTTGTCCAACTGACTGGAAGATATCCATATTTGTGCCTATTCCCAAAAAATGGGATCCAACTGAATGTGCAAACTATCGGATGGTATCATTAATATAGCAAACAAGCAAGATTCTACTAAAGATCATTCAGAAGTGACTGCAGCAGTATATAGACAGGGAATTACCTGAAAATCAAGCAGGATTCAGAAAAGGAAGGGGAACAAGTGACATCATTGCTGATGTCAGGTGGATATTAGCTGAAAGCAGAGAATATCAGAAAGATGTTTATCTGTTTTATTGACTGTGCAAAGACATTTGATTGTGTGGATCATAACAAATTATGGAAAACACTTCCGAAAATGGGAATACCAGAACACCTAATTGTGCTCATGAAAAATCTGTACATGAACCAGGAGGCAGTTGTTCGAATAGAACAAGGAAACACTGCATGGTTTAAAGATGATAAAGGTGTGCGTCAGGACTGTATACTTTTACCCTATCTCCTCAACTTATATCCCGAGCAAATAATCCAAGAAGCTGGATTTTATGAGGAAGAATGCAGCATCAAGATTGGAGGAAGACTCATTAACAACCTGCGTTATACAGATGACACAACTCTACTTGCAGAAAGTGAAGAGGATTTAAAACATTTATTGGTGAAGATCAAGGATCATAGCCTTCAATATGGGTTATGATTAAACATCAACAAAAGAAAAATCCTTATGACTGGGTCAGCACGCAACTTCACAATAAATGGAGAAAAGATTGAGGTTGTCTAAGATTTTGCTTTGCTTGGCTCTATAATCAACACCCGTGGAAGCAGCAGTCAAGAAATTAAAAGACACATTGCTCTAGGAAAAGCTGTGGCAAAAGATCTCTCTAGAGTATTGAAAAGCAAAGATGTCACATTGAAGACGAAGGTGTGTCTGACTCATGCCATGGTATTTTCAGTGGCATCATATGGTTGTGAAAGCTGGACATTGAACAAGAGAGACAGAAAAAGAATTGATGCTTTTGAATTGTGGTGCTGGAGACATCTATTGAATATACCATGCATGGACTGCCAAAAGAACCAACAAATCTGTCCTAGAAGAAGTACAACCAGAGTGCTCCTTGGAAGCAAGAATTGCCAGACTGCGTCTTACATATTTTGGACATGTAGTCAGGAGAGATCAATCCCTGGAGAAAGACATCATGTTTGGGAGAGTGGCAAGTCAATGCAAAAGAGGATAACCGTCCACCAGGTGGATTGACACAGTGTCTACAACAATGGGCTTAAACATAAATAAGATCATTTGCCTGGCACAGAATCAGCAAGTGTTTAGGTCTGCTGTACATAGGGTCGCTATGAGTCGGAATCGACCTGATGGCACCTAACAACAGCAATTCCTAAGATTTATAATACTGTACTGAATAAGAGCAGTGGAAGTGGAATCCTTATCTTGTTCCTGATGTTAGAGAAGACTGTTTCTCCCATTCAATGAGATATTGACTATGGGTTTTATTACGTTGAGGAATGATCCTTGTATACCAAATTTGCTTAGGGCTTTTGTCACTGAGGGATTTTGAATTTTATTAAATGTTTTTTCTGCATCTGTTGAGATGATAATGTGATTTTTTATCTTTCATTCTATTTATTTGATCTATGACATTTATTGTTTTGCATATGTTGAACCATCCTCATATCCTTGGTATGAAACCAACTTAAACATGGTGTATAATCTTTTTCATTTGCTGTGTGATTCAATTTGTCAGTATTGTGGGTGTTTTGCATCTGTGTCCATCAGGGTTATTGGTCTAATTTTTTAAAATATTTATTCTGTGCCTATAATCTCCTTTGAATGTTATTTTTATTCAGATTGTACATTTTGTGTTGTTTATGTGTTTACATTTTTGTGATTTTATCATTGTTAAAATATATTAAGCTATGTCCCTGTAAGAATGTGGCATGTCAGGCTATGGCTAGACTTTGTCTGGTGTTCTTTCTAACTTGATTGCCCTAAAGATACAATGAAAAGAATGAAAAGATACTGGAAGAAGTGATCATTAATATCATCCCAAACTGCAAGAAAGTTCAACTTAAATAATTATGAGACAGAATTCATCGAAACCAGACGCTTGGAAGATAGAGAAAGGAGATCTTTATCTTTCAAGACCATTGTATTGGACAATTTAAAGCCAAAATAAAATCCGAGACACTACTTGGTTCAGATAATCCTGGTCTTCCAGCCAAAACTACCACTGAATAGCAGTCCGAGTTGGGAAGAGATAAATGCCCTTTATGATAAGATTCCTCTTGGTAAAGAGATGAGTCTAAATTATTGTTGTTGTTAGGTGCCATTGAGTTGGGTCTGACTCATAGGGACCCTTGTATGATTTTCAATGTCTGATTGTTTCAGGATTGCTTTGGGAGTGAATTGCCCACATCCTTCTGTTTTTGTGGCGCTGGGGATCAAACTGAGGGCCTCAGAGAGCCCAAAGCCCAAATTATTAGAATTTTAAGTGTGAAGTCAAAAAGACATAAATCTATGCAAACAAATTTTCTCATCTTTAGGGCTTTCAGTTTCTTTCTCATTCAAGTTACAAGCAAAAAAAATCACTGTGTTCAAGAAAGGAATAACTTAAAGTGGATTTTGTTATTATTAGCTTCTGTTAAGTCAGGTCTGACTCATAGCTACCTTCAGAGGGTTTTCAATGGCTGAGTGAATTTTCGTGTCTTTCTCTAATTTTCACAGTGCTGGGAATTTTAGTTAAGGTTAAAGAAGGACCACATATAAGTTTAGCTTTGTACTGTAAGTCTACCTCTTTGTGTTATTTATCTCCTAATTGAATAATGATCATGTAGCAGAACATTCTGGAATAATTCTTTTTTAGTAAGGCATTGCTTAGATCTTACCTGTACATATATAGAGAATTGTATCTTTATGGGTAGATAAGCGTGACTCCCAAGTTACATAATATAGTCCCAGTTTTTGCCCCTTTCCTTTTCAAAATAATTATGGTTTACATGAAAATATAACTTTTACGCTGTTAATAAGCCAGTTTTCTAGAGATAGCTCTTCCCTGGATGGGAAATTAGCCAGCTAAACAAACCTACAGATAGTATTACTGAGGGGTGAAGTTGAAGTATTTTCAAGTCACATTAAAATAACTAATTATTTCTAATATAGAAAATTGTATGATGAGTTACTTACAATATAAGTAAATAGATAAAGCTGTTCCTACATGCACATTCTCCAGTGTAGTTTTTAAAATTGAAATGCCTATGAGACTTAACAGTATAGGAAGAAAAGAAAAGAAAGTAGATAAAATGTGCAAATAAGACACCTTTACTAAAAGGGTGAAAGGACAAGAAGTTTAGCTATTACCGAACAGAACATATTGAATCACTCAGTGCTTCTGTCCCAGGATAACACAGAACTGTTCTGAGCAAATAATTTCATTAATGGAGAAAGGAGTGCTTTTTCAGATGACATGCTTTCTCTTCACAATGAGGGTGTGTGACTTTTGGACTTTGTCTATACTTGGTAACCTTTACTAATAAACCAAATCTAGCAATTCACGCTGTACCAGGAAAGGCTCTAGTTGGAAGAGCAGCTATTCCAGAGTTAGGTCTAATAGACAATGTAGCAAGGTCTCCTGGGTAAAATTTTAAGAGCAATTGGAGCTAATTAAAAAGACAGGCTTGTCAGCACCTGAACAACATGGAAAAAGTCAGTGACTTGGCTTTTGATTTCTAGTTGCATCCAAGTTAAAGCTGAATAGAATTGGTTTTTCAGGAGTGTGTGTATGTGTGTATGCATGGAGTGAGAGGGTTGATAAACACAGATACAGTTCAACTTTGGAGTAAAAGGGAAAGGCATTTTTAGTTGCTTTCAAATCCTCTAAAAATAGCCACAAGTTCCTGCCAAAGCTAATATAGACAGGATTCCCATGGAAACCCTCAGGGCTAGCAGGGGTGGGTATTATTATTATTGGGTATCACCATCATCATTATCATCATCATTATCATTATTATTATTATTATTATTTTATTAGCCAGCTGTTGGTTAAATGACTCCTGCCTACTTTCTATAAAGTAGAAACTGATGAACCGGACTCTAAACGCACCTTATCTGGTCTGCTTATCAGTAGTTGTTGTTGTTAGGTGCCACTTATCAGTATTATCTGTACTTAATTCAACATTTTCACAAGGAAAGTTTTGAAGAAAAAAATAAATGTCATGTTGCTTCCCATTCTGTTGTGCTTTTATTTTACTTTAGTTACTTTAGTTAATAACTAATAACTAGATTTTATTTGTTTATATTATCTATCTGTACAGTCACCTTTCTTTACATATTCTTATTTTTACGGGCGCCTCTTTTGTATGTATTTGTCAGTTCTGAGGAACTTAGAAGAATTAAGGATGTTAAGATTAACTTGGAATTTGACATTGTGAAGTTAGCTCTTGGGGAGTCTTATTCTTTTCACTTTCAGATGGAGGTAAAAGTTTCAAAACTATTAAAAATCCAAAATGATCAATTTATCTTTCTCTTAAAATATTAATACCTTCAGGGAAAGGTTATTATAAAAAAGTAACTAAGTATCATTTTATAAATAGAGAAATAAAAAACTAAGATTCTTTAAATTACAAAAACAATAATATAATAACGTACAAAATTATTTTTATATCTTTTCTTCTTTCTTTCTTCCTTTCCTTTCTTTCATTTCTTTTGCTTCTTTCCTTTCTTCTTCTCCTTTTTTTTTTTTTTTTTTTTTTTTTTTTTTTTTTTTTTTTTTTTTTTTTTTTTTTTTTTTTTTTTTGTGATACTCGACGATTGAACCCAGGGCCTTTCACATACTTTTCAAATGCTCTACCACTGAACTGCATTTTCAGCCTCATTTTTATTTTTTATCTTGAGACAAGGTCTAAGTTAGGCAGGCTACCTCTGTTCTTGAACTTTTGATCCTCCTGCCTCTGCTTCCTGAGACCTAGGGATTACAGGCGTGGACCATTGCACTTGGATACAAAATTACTTTCAATATAATTTTCAATATAAAGATTATTTAATGACTAATTGACAGTCACTTAAAAAAATTAATGTTGTTGTTGTTGTTGTTAGGTGCCATCGAGTCGGTATCCGACTCATAGCGACCCTCTGTAGAACAGGGGAAACACTATTGTCAGTGCTTCTCTGCTGTTCATAGGGTTTTCAATGGCAGACTGATTTTTGGGAGGGGGTTGCCAGGTCCTTCTCCCAAGCCTACAGCACCTGGTGTTCCCAGGCGGTCTCCCATCCAGGTACTAACCAGGCCCGACCCTGCTTAGCTTCCAAGATCTGATGGGATCAGATGCCACAGGGCTATGGCTGCAGGCAAAAAAAAAATAATAGCTTTATTCTTTCATTTTATTCTTTTCCCTGTTTGTATTATTTCTAATAATAATGTGTTTTCTGAACTACATTATAAATAATTAGCATATGTTCATCATCCTTAGTAATCTATAAGCACTTCTATATAAATCATATTTAATCATCATAAATATAAAGTTAAAAGATTATAAAGCCATACTTTTTATAATCATTGTGCAACTATAAGGTAATATAATGATTCTTCATATTTCATTTCGTTTCATCATGTGTTTAGCATCATATAGCCCACAAATCTAAAATACATTTTTGCAGTAACTTCAATAGGCATATTTTCTTTTCTATTATTTACATCTTTAAATATGGATTAGGGCCAGGCACGGTGGTGCATGCCTGTAATCCCAGTGACTCGGGAAGCAGAGGCAGGAGGATTGCAAGTTTGAGACCGGAGGCAGTCTGTGTAATTTAGTGAAACCCTGTCTCAAAAAGTAAAAATATGGGCTAGGGGTGCAGCTCAGTGGTCTAGCACTTGCAAAGCATGCAAATGGGAGGCCCTGGGTTCAACCCTCAGTACAATAAATAAATAAATAAATAAATAAATAAATAAATAAATAAGTGATTAGGATGCAATACCCTAAAATATTATTGCAAACAAAATACATTGTACAGCTCTAATTTACATATTCTTGTTCTTAAATATCAGTAGTGGTGGCTAGAAACAAAGCTTTCATAGGTAGATATCCCCATGATTCCCAGATTGTATGTGCAAGTTTTCAGAGCCAGGCACTAAAATGGGCTGATTTTCTTCTCTAAGAGGCCTAAACATAGAAGAAGGACGTGGCAACCCACTCCCAAGGCAATCCTGAAAAGAAAAAACAATCTGCCATTGAAAACCCTATGAGGGTCGCTGTGAGTCGGACACGACTCGACGGCACCTAACAACAACAATAGCAACAAGAGGCCTAAACAGAGAAAGCTGTGATTCCAGCACATACCCCTTTTTACCACTACAGCTGGATTACAGGCATGTCCAAGAAAGGTTTTCCTTCCCCTCACTTCCTGTCTCCCTCCAGGAGACATTCACTGCTACTGAAGGTAACACTAATAGAGAGTCCTAGTCAACCTGAATTGTCTTTGGGTTTTTCAGAGATAAGGAATTAAAAAAAAATCACATTAAACATTTCTGGGAAAATAAAAGGCAGAATATTATAATGAGGAAATAGGCTTTTGTTGTTTGTGTTGTTAATTTTTTATATAAAATTATTGGCACCTAGTTTTAGTTTTGTGAGAAATCAAAGGAGGTGAGGAAGGGAGGGAGGCACAGTATAAAAATATCAGGTCTTGGAAGTGTGCAGACCTGTGTTTGAAACAGAGCTTTGCCACCAACTACCCTGGTGGCCCCAGGATGCTTTTACCTTAAAATACATTATAATTTGTGTGCTCCACATTTTTTTCTCCTTTAGACAGGTTCTCACTGTGTAGCCCAGGTTGGCTTAAAACTCATGATCCTACTGCCTCACTCTCCAGAGAGCTGGCATTATAAGCATACACCACTAGGTCGTCCTTCTATACGTTTTGACTGAAGACAACACAATTAAGAATGAGATCATATTGTTTATTATGTTAATCAGGCATTAGTATTCACAATGGCCAAACTAGTCTTGGCACTGAAGAATTTTGAACATATCAAACAGAGTAGTGTTTGTTGTTGTTGTTAGGTGCCATCAAGTTGACTCCAACTCATAGCGACCCTAGGTACAACAGAAAAAAACACTCCTGGATTCTGTGGCAGGCACACTATCTTTTTCATGTTTAGCCAATTATTGTAGTCACTGTGTCAATCCATCTAGTGGAATAATATCCTTTTTTTCATTGACTTGCCACTCTCCCAAACATAATGTCCTTCTCCAGGGGTTGATCCCTTCTGACAATGTGTCTAAAATATGTCAGAGGCAATCTAGACATCCTTGCTTCCAAGAAGCACTCATTGCACTTCTAGGACAGATCTCTTGGTTGTTTTTTCAGTCCATGGTATATTCAATATTCATCTCCAGCACCATAATTCAAAAATTTCAATTTTTCCTGTCTCCTTTATTCAATGTCCAGCTTTCACAACCACATGATGTGACTGAAAGTACAATGGCATAAGTTAGGAATACCTTCATCTTCAATATGACATCTTTACTTTTCTATACTTTAAAGAGGTCTTTTGCAATAGCTTTTCCCAGTGCAATGCATCTTTTGATTTCTTGACTGGTGCTTCTGTACATATTGATTGCAGAACCAAGTAAAGCAAAATCTTGGACAACATCAATTTTTTCTCCATTTATCATGAAATTCCTTACTGACACAGTTGTAAGTTTTGTTTTGTTGACATTGAGGCACAAGCCATACTGAAGTCTGTGTTCTTTCATTATCACCAGTGTCTCAGATCCTCTTCACTTTCACCAAACAGAGTTTTATCATCTGCATGATGCAGGTTATTAATGAGTCTTCCTCCCACCATGATGCCATGTTCTTCATAATGTCCAGCTTCCCAGATTATTTGATTATCATAGAGATTAAAGAGATATAATGAAAGGATAGGGCCTTGACACATATCTTTCTCAGTATTAAGCCAAGCAGTGTTTCCTTGGTCTATTTGAATGATGGCCCCTGGCTCTGTGTACAGATTCCTCATGAGTACAATTAAGTACTCTGGCATTCCCATTCTTCGTAGTGTTATCCATAATTTGTAATGATCCATACAGTCAAGTGCTTTTGCATAGCTGATAAAACATAGATAGACACCTGTCTGGTATTCTGTGAGTTTAGCTAATATCCATTTGACATTAGCAATCATGTCCCTGCTTCTACACCATCTTCTGAATCTGGCTAGATTTTTCAGCAGCTCCCTGTCTCTATACTGCTGTAGTTGATTTTGAATGATTGTTAGCAAAATTTTATGTGAATGTGATATTAATGATATCATTTGGTAATTTCCACATTTAAATGGATCTCCCTTCTTGGGAATAGGCACAATTATGTGTCAGGTCAGTTGGCTGGGTAGCTGTTTTCCACATCTCTTGACATAAGCAACTTAACATGCCCAATGCTGCATCCACTTGTTGAAACATCTCTATTGGTATTCCATCAAATCCTGGAGCCTTATATTTCTCCAGTTCCTTCAAGACAGCTTCCACTTCATTCTTCAGCAGCATTAGTTCCTGATCATATGCAACTTTTTGAAATGGTTGGTCACCAATTCTTGTTGGTATAATGACTGTGTATTCCTTCTAACTTCTTTTAATGTTTCCTGTGTCATTTAATGTTTTTCCCTGTAGACTCCTTCACTATTACCACTTGAAGCTTGAGTTTTTTCTTTAATTCCTTAAGTTTGAGAAAAACAGAAATGTTTTCTTCCCTTTTGGTTTTCTATTTCTAGCCCTTTACACATGTTATTATATTTGGTTTTGTCTTCTGGAGCTGCCCTTTGAAATCTTCTGTTTAGTTCTTTAACTTCATCAATTTTCCTGTTACTTTAGCAGCTTCACATTCAAGGACAAGTTTCAGAGTCTCTTTTGACATGTAATTTGGTCTTTTCTTTCTTTTGCTGTCTTTAGCTTTCCTATGAATGATGTTGATGTCATGCCACAACTCATCTGGTTTTCAGTCATTAGTGTCTAATGCATCAAACTTATTCTTGAGGTAGTCCCTGAACTCAGTTGAGATATACTCAAAGTCATACCTTGGCTCTCACATGCTTATTCTAATTTTCTTCAGTTTCAGCTTGAACCTACATGTGAACAGTTGATGGCCTGATCAACAATCAGTACCTGGTCTTGTTCTGACTTTTGATCTTGAGATTTTCCATTGTCTCTTTTCTCAAATGTAGTCAGTCTTGTTCCTACATGTTCCATCTGGTGAATTCCATATGCATAGTCACCTTTTGAGGCTGGAGTTTAGCTCAGTTGGTAGAGTGTTGCCTTGGCTCTCTGATGCCCTAGGATCAATCTCCCAGGCTGCAAAAATGGGAGAAGGACATGGTAATCCACTCCTATAGCAACCCACTCCCAAACCAATCCCTAACAAACTGTCCTTGAACACCTGTGAGGATCACTATGAGTCAGACCTGACTTGAGGGCACCTAACAACAACAACAACAACAATCACCATTTATGTTGGTGTTAAAATGTATTTGCAATGACGAGGTCTTTGTTTTGACCAAATTCTACCATGCAATCTCCAGCATTGTTTCTATCACCAAGGTCATATTTTCCTACTACTGAGTCTTCTTCTTTATTTCCAGCTTTTGCATTATAGTCACCAATAATTATCAGTGCATCCTGACTGCATGTTCAATCTATTTCAGACTACATGAGTTAGTAAAAATCTTCCCTATCTTCTTTTGTGACCTTAGTGGTGGCTGCATATATTTAACTGGCCTTTCTTGTACACACATGGGTATTATTGTATCACTGCCAGCACAGTCCTTCAGGACAGATCTTGAAATGTCTTTTTTGATGATGAATGTAATCCCATTTCTCTTTAATCTGTCATCCCCAGCATAATAGACCATATGATTATCTGACTCAAAATTGCCCATGCCAGTCCATTTTAGCTCACTGATGCCTAGAATGTTGATGTTTATGTGCTCCATTTCCCTTTTGATGATTTCTAATTTTCCAAGATTCATACTTCATATATTTCATGTTCCAATTATTAATGGATGTTTGCAGTTTTTCCTCCTTATTATGAGTCATGCCACATCAGCAGATGGAGGTGCCTGGGGCTTTACTCCATTTCCATCATTAAGGCCCACTCCACTTTGAGGAGGTAACCCTTCCCCAGTTGTCCTTTGAGTACCTTCTAATCTGAGGGGCTCATTTTCTAGCACTTTGTCTAAAGATATTTTTCAGCATAAGTTTCAATGGCTATTTGTTCAGGCGTCGGTTAGCCATGTTCTTTTCCCTAGTTTATCTTAGTCGATAATCTGAGCAGAAATCTGTCTACCATAGGGTACCCAGCTAGTATATGTAATACTGGCAGCATAGCTTTCAGCATCATAGCAACATGCTATCCCCAACACTAAGGCAAACTAACACTGGGGGGAAGTGTGGTGTAGTAGACCAAAAAATATGGTATTGTTGTAATCTACCAGAAACGTAATTTAATGTAACACCTAAAGTTGGATAATGTTTCCTAGGTATTAGGATAAATGCAATCTATTGTCCAAATAAGGAGAGGATTGTACCATGTCATGATTAAATGAATAATACAACACATGGTTTAATACAATTTGAGTAATTAACATTTACTGCTGTGCCTTACAAATTAAGTAAGTATATTACATTTATCCATTTTAGTTAAATTTTCCTTTTATGCGTTGTGCTAAATTGGCCTATTGTTGTCTTCTGAATCTAATTAAAATATTTAGCCTTATCTTCCCAAGATATAAAAGTAATTGGGTAGCACTGAACCATTTTAGTAATGCTTATAGTAAAAATATACACACACAAAGACCTACACAGTCATATTGTTAAGCTGTTATCCAGGAACAGATCTGCTTTCATATAACAATATTAAAAATCTGTTCCACAAATAGTAAATTTTAGTATGCCTATAAACTGTGAAAAATGTAATCCATTACTTATTTATTATAAACATAAAAATTCATGTTCCCATAAACATGTGCCTTCTTATATATTTTTCTGAAAAAATACTAATGTCCTAGGCCCTGGGTATGTCACTCCCATAGCTCTTGAAATAGTATTAACAAACCTTACATTAATTATTTTTTCAATAAGCTTAATAGCACTACAGGCAGGATGTGTTGGCCTTAAAGGGATGAGTTATTATAAATACTATCTGTGTAGACATTTGAAAGAAACAGTGTGGGAGTTAAAATTACAGGTTCAAGAACCTATTTTTCATCTTTCTCCCACATGTATACTCATCTCCTGTCCTATTTTTTCCCAAAAGTTTGGCAATTTCCAATGTTTCTCAATAAATCCTTCTTTTAAACAAATCCATACTGTGTCAGTTGCAGGTTATCCTTGGTGCCCTTTATTGCCTGTGTCAAGATTCTTCATATCTGAATGCTTAAATTATAAATTCTTAACAATTTTAGTACCTTAGTATTGGAGCAAGTTTTGCTCTCAGTACAAAGGTGTTAATTTCAAGTCTGGGGCCCTCCTGTAATCCTAACCATAAAGGAGGCTTCCAGTTAGTGTTTTCTCTCAGTTCCATTTTCTCATTTCTTAACTCTTCTCGTTGTTAAGTGCCATTGAGTCATGTCCAACTCATAGTGACCCTATGTACAACAGAATAAAAGAGACACTATTTTTGACTATGTTTCTCTGTTATACATAGGGTTTTCAATGGGTGATTGTTTTGGGAGTGGGCTGCCATGTCCTTCTCTGATTTTTGTGGTGCTGGGATCAAACTCAGGGCCTCAGAGTGTGCAGAGCAGCACTCTAACAGCTGATATAAACCCTAGCAACTATTCTAGTTAAGGTATTTCAATGAAGGGGAAGGGAAGCTAAGATGAGCAATGTACAAGGGAGGACATTTCCAATGTTCCATGTTTTTCAAGTAGTCCTTGAGGGGTCATATGATGTTGTAGAAAGAATAAGACCTTTGAGGGAGAGGAAAAACAAAACTAAAATGAATTCTGGCTTCACTACTTCTTTGTCTTATATCCTTGGAAAAGTCATTTAATCTCTTTTCACTTTTGTTTCCATCTCAATATACAACACTAATGAAAACAAGTTTTTTGAGCAGATCCAGAGCTCTCTTATAAAATGATGGTAAACTCTAAGTTATTGTGTATGTGGAAGGTCTTATGTTCATTATTTTGATAATAGCTACCTAGAAGAAGGAAAGAATATCTAAGCAAACCACTAGAAAGATGGTATTCATCAGGATCATATTTGGAACACTAAGAAATAATATCAATATGTGGCTTAATCATGAGAAAATACTCTGTTAGTTTAATTGGAAAATTAGAGCCCAATTAAAAATTGCACTTACTTAAATGATAAAAACAAAAATAAGAATAAGCAAACAAACAACCAACAACTATATGAGACTTTATCAGAATGTATTCCTCTAACCTATTAGCTTAGAAATTTGTGTTTGGTATCAGATAAGGTGAAAGAATATAAATCATCTGATGAAAGAAATAAATATTAAGCACACATTACATCCTAACTACTATGAAAAATGCTGTTATGAACAATGAAAGCATAGTCCCTAGTCTCTTGGAGTTTATATTGTATTGTGTATGGGGCAGGAGTGGAAGACCAAGAGAGGCAGACAATCATCAATAAATAAACAGAATATTAGACCAAGTTAATGGGTATGCAGAGAGCCAAAACAAGACAATGAGTCAAAATGACCATTGTCCTCTTTACGCTTGCAGTCAGGAAAGTCTGTTCTCATTAGGTGATGTTTAATATTGTCTTAGTCAACAAAAACTGTTGAACCCTGTGTTGAAGGCAATAAGAATATTCCACAAAGAGGGAACAAACAAACCAATGTATTAGAACAAAAACAGGTCTGAAGAGTGAGATAGACATACATAAGGATCAATATTGTTAGAAAACACTGGTTGAGGGGGGAGGATGAGCTAAGATACTGAAAAATGCACAGACAGCAGCTCATATTGGTTTACTGTACTACAGGTAAGAAGTTTGGGTTGTATTACAAGCATGATGATTTGCCCCTGAGGTATTTTAAGCAGAAAAACGACTTGATATGATTAGCATATATAAAAATAATGCTATCTGCTCCATGGATGCTAGATCATAGGATGCAAGAATGAGAACTGGAAGACTTGTTAGTTTCTTGACTTGTTATGCAAGAGATCACAGCGGATTGAACTAGTTTGGTTGTAATAGACACATACCTTCATTTGATTATTTGTCAAATATTTACTAATGGTTTATTCATGATGTGCTAAAACATGTTCTAGGCATTGGGTATGCTGAAAGAATCAAAAGCAAATAACCTGCCCTCATATAGTTTCTATCCAGTGAAAGGTGCAGATGATCAAGAGGTGGCATGGCTTCTTTTAGACAGGCTGGTCAAGAAAGACCTCTGGACAGACCCATATGAGGGAAGAAGCATCATAGTTGTCTAGAGGAAGAAGGGTTCAGGCAGGGACATCAAAAGGATCCTAGGACTGTAATATGTTTGGAACACAGCTCAATAGGTGCAAGTGGCAAGAGTTGAGATCTTGAGGCCGTATAGGGCCCATATGGGCCATGATCAGGACTTTGAATTTTGTTTTAAAATTTATAAAAAGCTACTGAAGAGTTTTGCATGGAAGAGGGACTTGATCTGATCTATTTTAAAAGAATTATTCTAGCTACTATATGAAGAAAAGACAGTGGATGTGGGAGTAATCGAAAGAAAACAGAGAGTCCCATTTGGAGACTGTTGGAGTAAAACAGGCAAGATATGGTGATCGGTTGGTGTAGATTGGCAACAGTGAAAGTGGTGATAAAGTAACCATATTCGGAATAGAATTTGAAAGTAGAGTATGTAGGATTTGCTAAGATGTTGGATATTGAGGATGGGAATGTGGAGCTAAGAAAATTACAAAATTTTTGTCCTGAATGATTAGGGAAAGGCAATGCCATTTGCTGGATAATGCCAGGAAGGGTTTAGGATGTGAGGAGCAATAAGGGAGAATTGAGAACTAAGTGTTTGCTTTTGGACATGTTAAGTTTGAGATATCTATTAAATATTCAGGAGGAGTTGTCTAGTAAACAGTTTTATATATTAAGCTAGAGTTTAAAGTAGAAAATGAAACTAGAGTTGTCAGTTTAGGTTATTGCAACATACAGATAGGATTTAAACCATGGAACTAGATATAGTCACCTAAAAAAGTGAAGGCAGGTAGAAAATAGAAGATGAGGAGAGTGAATTTAGGATATGTTTTGAAGACAGATAAAATTATTTGCCGATGGACCAAGGAATGAAGATAAGTAAGGATAAATTGTTGGCTTGGACAGATAAATTGTTGGTTGGAGTAGATAATTATATCATTCACCAAATTTGGGAAGAATAGAGAAGGAACAGATAAGTTTATGAGGAATGAATCAAGAGTTCTCTTTTTAAAGGCTAAATTGGAGATGTCTGTTAATCATGCAATGTTAATATGCAATAGTTATTTAAAATGAAGAGGGTATGACATCAGGCAATGGTATTAGGACAACTGGGTAGCCATGTGGTAAAGAATGAAGTTGAACCCTTACCTTATACCATGAACAAAAAATAAGTAAAAATAAATCATGACTTATGCATAAGAGCTAAAACTGTAAAGCTCCTAGAATAAAATATGGGGATAAGTAATCATGACCATGGGTTTGGAAGAAAAAACATTTGATATGATATCATGAGCATAAGCAACCTGAGAAAAAGTAGATAAACTGGATTTCTATCAAAATTTTTAAAAAGTGTATTTCAAACATCAAGAAAGTAGAAAGGCAAGCCACAGAGTGGAAAAAATATTTGCAAACCATGTATCTGTTAAGTAGCATATAACCAAAATATAAAAAGAATTCTTATAATTTAAAAATACAAAGACAAGCCAACCTAAAAAGTGAGTAGAGTCTGAGTAGACATATCTCTAAACAAAATTTAATGTGTTATTCCTTAACAACTAAGAGTATCAAACATCTTTTCATGTATGGACAATAAACACATGAGAGTATGTTTGGCATGATTAGCCTTTAAGGGAGTGCAAGCCAAAATTACATTAATGTACCACTTCATGTTGCTCAGTTGGTAGAGCACCACTCTGCAGTTTCTGAGTTCCAGGGTTCAATTCCCAGCTCTGCAAAAATGGAAGAAGGACGTGGCAATCCATTCCTGAGGCAATCACGAAACAATCAGCCATTAAAAACTCTATGAGAGCCGCTATGAGTCGGACGGGACTCAATGGCACCTAACAATAACACCACAACCATTATTATGGGCTGAATTAAGCTCAGTTGGTATAGCACTGCTCTACAATCTCTGAGGTCCCAAGTTCCATTCCCAGCACCACAAAAATGGGAGAAGGACATGGCAATCCACTCCCAAGGCAATCCCGAAACAATCAGTGATTGGAAACCCTATGAGGGTCGCTAATGTGTTGGACATGACTCCACACGGAATCTAACAACAACCATTTCATTTCAATTAGGTCACTACAATAAAAAAGAGATACAATGACAAGGATATGGAGAAACTAAAATCCTCATAATACTATTGGGAATGTAAAGCGGTGCAGTGACATTGAAAATTAGTTTGGCAGCTCCTTAAAGTCATTTTTTTTTTTTTTTGCAGTACTGGGGGTTGAACCCAGGGCCTCACGCTTTCATGCTCTGCAAGTGCTGGACCACTGAGCTGCACCCCCCAGCCCATTTTTTTTTTTTACTTTTTGAGACAGGGTCTCGCTAAGTTACGTAGACTGCCTCTGGTCTTGAACTTGAAATCCTCCTACCTCCACCTCCCAAGTCGCTGGGATTACAGGCATGAGCCACTGTGCCCGGCAGCTCCTTAAAGTCTTAAATGTAATGTTACCATACAATCCAGCAATTCTACTCCTAGCTATATGTTGTTGCTGTTGTCAGGTGCCACTGAGTTGAGTCCAACTCATAATGACCCTATATACAACAGAATGAAAAACTCTCTGACACCGTGCCATGCCCAGCACTATTGTCAGTATTTCTCTGCTATTCCTAGAGTGTTCAATGGTGGATTGTTTTGGGAGTGGACTGCCAGGTCCTTCTCCTTAGCCTTCAGCACCTGGTATTTCCAGGTGGTTTCCCATCCAAGAACTTAACCAGGCCAATTCTGCTTAGTTTGCAAGATCAGACAAGATCTGATGCTAGAGTGCTATGGTTGTAGACCCTAGATTTATAACTAAGACAAGTGAAAACATATGTCCACACAAAAACTTAAGCACAAATCTTAATATTCACCTTATTCATAATAGCTAAAAAAGTGGAACAACCCAAATGTCCATTAACTGATGAATGAATAAATAAAAGGTGATGTGTCCTTGCAGTGGAATATTATTTAGCAATGAAAAGGAATGGGTTCCTGCAACATGGATGACTCTTGAAAATACTATAAGTCACAAAATACTACATATTGTTTGATTTTATTTATATGACATGTTCTGTACATTTGTACATACAGAAAGTAGGTAAGTAATTGCCTGTAGCTGTGGCATGGGGGATGGTTAACAGGAAACAAGAACTCACTGCTAAAAGGCACCAAGTTTCTTTTGAAGATGATGAAAGTGTCCTAAGGTGGTCTTTGGTGATACTTTCACAACTCTGAATATGTGAAGAATCACTTGAAATGAATAAATTTATGGATATATTAATTACGTCTCAATAAAATGTTACCTTCAAGAAACAGAGAAAAAGCAGAGCAATAAAATACAGAGCAATAAGAGGGGAGGAGAAGTAGTGAAGTGCATTGTCTCAGAAGCAGACAGAGAGTGTCTAGAAAGAGGAAATTGTCACTGGGTTGAGTGCTGCAAAGTAATTGAATACAAAGAGACTAGAGGATTAACTATGGAATTTGGCAATAGGTAGCTTTGTGGAGAGTTTTCTTGGAGAAATTGAAGAGGAATGTCCAACTAGAATGGATGGAGGGGAGGACAGAAAATAGAGAAGGGAAGATGACTACGGAATAGCTTCTGAAAAATTTTTTCTTTAAAAGTGAGTAAAGAGATGGGGCAGGAGCTGGGTTATTGTTATTTTTATTATTAGTTTCTTTTGTTTTACAGAAGCTTTGCTCTCTGATGTGATTGTTCTAGCACAAAAAGAGAAACTGATGCTATAAGAAGGAGACAGAGGATAATTATCAGAACAAAGTCTCTAAGAAAAAATGAGATCCATAGTTCAGGTGGAAAAGGATGAACTTTGTCTAGTAGCTGGGCACTTCTGCCAGCACAGTTGGAAGTGATCAAGGAGGTATAATCGAGTGACTCCAGTTACCATATCACAATCTAGTTCATGAAGATCAGTAGGCTTCTTCTTGCTGCCTTATATTTTAAAAACCTTACTGCTTAAGCTGGGCATGGTGGCACATGCCTGTTATCCCAGCGACTCGGGACACAGAGGCAGGAGCATGGCAGGTTTGAGGACAGAGGCAGCCTGCATAACTTAGTGAGACCCTGTCTCAAAAGAAGAAATAAAAAGTGGGCTAGAGATGCAATCCCATGACAGAACATTTGCAAAGTATGTGTGAGGCCCTGGGTTCAACCACTAAGAACCACAATCAATCAATCAATAAATAAACTAAAAATAAATAAAAACTTTACATCTCTGCGTGTGTGTGCATGCATATGCATGTGTGCATACCTTAAATAGTTCTCATCTGTAAAATCCATTTTTGGTTCTCTTTTATCTCACGTCCCAATCTGGAATTATCCTGCATGGTTTACATTTATAAATATCTCACTGGCCCCACTTCACTGTTGGAGCTACATGTTGAGCATTAGTCAGCAATTCTTTCAGTGGAAGAAAAGAGAGAAGCATTTCATAAACTGGAAAAGAATTGCTCTCCAAATTACCAGTCTCCATAACTCTGACCCTAACCCAGAGCACCTCAAATATCTTCTATCCCCAAAATTATTCCTTTTTCAGTTCCATTTATGCACTCATCAGAGAGAACAAGCCACCAGTAGAAATATAGAGCACAGTTAAATAACTTTAAATTAAAATAGAAATATTGTTTTATATTAATGTATAAATAGAAAGCAAGTACATATATTCTTATTTTTTCATCTTTTCAAAATCAGTTTGAAATAACATGGAAATAAAATCAATGATAGAACAATTTATGCTATATACTAAAGAAAATACAATCTCTAAGATGAAAGTTGTGTTTTTGGGTTGTTAGATAGAATGACAAAGTATCCATCTGTTTTGATGTATCCTGAAATGTGAAGTGCTATCTGTATGTTTTAATTTTTAGGATCATTTGGGGAGCTTTATAAATAAAATCCTAATGACTAAGCTGCACTTAAAGTCAAATAGATCCTGGGGGAGGGCAGGGCTGAGCGTGAATTTTTATTTTAATATCTCTAGCTGATTCCATGTCCAGCCAAGAATGGGAAACATCGGGCTGATCGCTGAGAATTTCTTGAAGAAATTCACAGAACTATTGGAAGAGCTTATGTTCTCAACATTGTATACTACCTATTGCTAACACATGGTAGACAAAAAGTACTATCATACAATTCTACACCTTCAGAAATTTCTTATGTCATAGATTTGTGTAAAAATAATTTGTATAAAGGACAAGAAGTTAAAACAATGAATTTTTCTCTTGATTTGTTTCAAAATGGAGAAATAGAATAAAAAGTTCAATAGACTATGGAGATGCAAAGGACCCAACAGCTGTTCATTTGATTGAAGTGGGAAGTCAGCCAAATTACTTAACATGTATTTTTAGGCACTGTGCTGACAGGTATTATACCTTCTATCACACACTCCTGGAGAGGACTTGCCAGAATAGTTCTGAATTTTAAAACCACATTTAATAAAATAAACAGAAGCCTTTAAATTCTATAAACAGAGGCAACAGCATGCATACCCTCTTAATACCATCTCAAGCAACAGGTTGAAATAATTTAGATATGACTGGAAAATGGATTTTAATGGTTCATTTGACTGAAAGTTCTTTTAGTGTGAAATGAATTGTAGAAATGTTGGCATGTATCATTTTGAAATCATTTGGTTATCCATAATACAAAAACCAGAAGAAATGGGAAGAGAGGAAAGAGGCAGAGAGGTAAATAGTTCTAGCTGCGGAGATGGCTGGCATGGCACTTCAAGAAGCACAAGGAGACTATCACCTGTTCTGCCTCTGGATTAAAGACACTAAAACATCAGTAAATGATTGTGAGAAACTTCAGTGATGGGCTCCCAAATTGACTTACCTCAGGGATCTGAAAGGAATAAGATAAATGAAACTAGATATGATAATCTTTGAAAGGAATAAAACAATCTAAATATTATAATCTGAAGTATAATCATTTTTATTTTAGAAAACAGAGTATGACCTGAATTATTTACAAATCAGCACCATTCATTATGAAATCAATAATTGTTTCAAGTAGAAAGGAGTCATTATTCATTAATGCAGGTCAATTTAATTGTCCATATTTTTATGGGATTCCTTTGCATATGTACTTGGATATTACAATTTCTTGACTGTTAGTAAAACTTATTGAATACTTCCAAATGAATATGATAAGCTCACTAGCAAAAAATAGGTACTTAAGGACTCCCTTTTACATATAGTCATAAATTAATAACATTAGTCCCCAGTGGAACTTTATCAAAATAAATGTAACATTACAGAAGAGTCTTTCTTTGCTTCATCCACAAAATTTTATTGCTCTGTATGGTGCCAAAGGATTGGTATTTATATCAGTTGGTAGAGCACCACTCTTCAGTCTCTGAGGTCCCGGGTTCAATTTCTAGCACCAAAAATATGGGGGAAGGATGTGGCAATCCACTCCCATGGCAATCTACTCTCAAGGCAATCCCCAAACAATCGCCATTGAAAACTCTATAAGGGTCACTATGAGTCAGAAATGACTCAATGGCAGCTGACAACAAGGTGCCAAACACTGTATGAAGCATTCAGATATATAGAATAGTATGAAATCCTCTCAGCCCTCAAAGGACCCCCAGTGTAGAAGTGGGAGTGGGAATGGGGATTATGATCAAAGAACGGCAATAAATCTAATGCTTTGAAAGAACTTCTTGTACTTCCAGAGGAAGAATATATAAAGGAGTAGGAAACTTCCTGGAAGGGCAAGTGGGAATGACAGAGAAAAAATAGGCTTTGCTGCATGCATGCAGGTTAAAATGTGGCCAGGAAGAGGGTACAGGGGGCAGGATAATGACAAGAACAGATTTGAAAAGGCATCCAAGGCTTGGACAAGATAGACAGATGTGCATTTATTCTAACAAACAACAAGGAAATAACAACTAATAAATTTTGAGTTGAATTAAGCTTACTTTTTTTTTGAACAAAGAACATGAGGAATTTGACTTGTTAGGAAGCCAGAGTACTTTTCATTAAGTTCTAAATGGTTCTATTTTCCCACTAACATAATTACTTTTCCTCCACACTCTTGGCAACAGTTGTTATTTCTTATATTTTAGATGATGGGCATCCTAGCACGTATGAGTCGCCATCTCCTTATAGTTTTGATTTGCATTGCCCTAACGAGTCTTGATGATGAGAACATTTTCATATTTAGATTCTCTTCACACACACACACACACACACACACACACACACACACGTATGCACACCCAGTAACTATGTTAGATTATTTGACTATAGTGACCCTTTCACTGTGTAAATGCACGTCAAAACATCATGCTGTACACCTTAAATGTATACAATAAAAATTGCTTCATATGGTAAAGCAATTTATAAATTTGTTGTTGTTAGATACCATGAAGTTGGATCCAACTCATAACAACCCTATGTAGAACAAAATGAAACACTCCCCGACACTGTGCAAGCCCAGCACTATGCCAGTCCTTTACTGCTTTTCATAGTTTTTTTAGTTTTTGTCTTTTTTTATTGGAAATTTTTAATGTACAACTTAATGTATTTCATTCTGACAGGTATTTCATTGTGGTATTTCCATATATGTGTTTCATTGTACACTGCACACATAACTTCCCCCTTATCCTCTTGTACCCCTCCTCCCCTATCTCCCCCCACACACACCAATGGCCTTCTTCCTACTTACATGTCTTTTGGGAATTATTTATCTGTACCTGTGCACGTCTATTGTGATTTAAGTCCAAACTTTTTTCTATAGTGATCTATCTTTTTACATTGTCAGCAGTATTACATGAATAATCTAGTCCATTTGCATTATTTCCATGCTTTGGTATTGATGATATTATTGTAATTATTTCCTGAACTATTAAATTTGGGCTGTTTACTTTGAAGTCGACCTCTCTCTCATTCCTCGCTCCTTCTTGGCCCTCCTCCCCCTCCTGTCTTCTCTCATCATGGCTTCCTTTTGCTAGATCCCTTCCTCCTCCTTTCTACTCCTTAAATTGTCCCTTCTCCGCTAAGTCTACATAGCTTTTTATTATGTTCCAATTTCTATATAGGATTTTCCCTTCTTTTAAGTTTGATTCAGCTCCCACATATGAGTAATAACATGTGGTATTTCTCTTTTTTGGGTTTGTGTTCATTCACTTAAGATAATTTTCTCCAATTTCATCCATTTTGCTGCAAATGACATTCTTTTTTCTTTTCTTTTCTTTTTTTTCTTTTTTCTTTTTTTTTTGATAGGGTTTTCAGTGGCTGATTGTTTAGGGGTTGTTTGGGAGTGGATTGCTACATCCTTCTCCCATTTTTGCAGTGCTGAGTGTTGAACCCAGGGCCTCATGGATGGCAGAGTGCCACTCTACCAATTGAGCTAAACTGCAGCCCTAATTTATAAATAGGACCTTGTTCTTCAGACATTACTAAAATAAATAGTATGTGTAATTCTGATATGGATTTATTTAATAATTCCTGTGTGTTGAGAAGCATGATAGAAGACACAGAGGAATTGAGGGCAGGATCTCTGGAAGGAATATTTATGTATGGGGAACAAAGCTTTTGAGACTCCCTAAACTAGGATATGCAAAAATCATGTTTTTATGTATTTTTCTGGGCAGGTAGTTTATAACTTTCAACAAATTCAAAAATGACTCATAACTCCAAAGAGGTTAAGATCTTTTGTCTTAAAATAAGAACTTATTTTAAATATTTTATTATGCAGACTTTTCATTAATTCAATATCTTTATTATTCCAAGTTTATAAAATATATTGTACTATGTAATTTTGTCCTAAATTAGTGAGGTCTATATCTTAAGATATATTGTCTCTGATATATTTTTAAATGATATACATCTTTTAGAATATTCACTGAAGAGAATATATTGATGCAAAAGATCTCACACAAAATTCCAAGGAAGGCCACTGAAATTGCCTGTAATAGCCTACCTATAACCATGTGCAATGAGGATAGTCTTAAAATTAATTGTTTTAAAAAATTTGCTAAATTTTAGGAAGAGGACACCAGTTTATTGTAAAGTATTACATGGTTTTATACACGAAGTAGTAAAGATATTTTTATTCTGATGAAATAAATGGCTTCATAGAAATGAACACTGCTTCTGTGAAAACCTAACTATTTTGGCAATATTAACATGTTGACGTAGCAAAGCAACCATCCCTTGCCTGTGTCTTTCCAGACTTGTTTGTATTATCTAATGATACAATGTAGGAAGATGCTATGCATTGAACATGTTATCCAATGTCAATACAAAACCACATGAAATTCACTAGATTTATGGAAAAGGAGCACAGCGTCAATAGTCTGCTTGGCCCATCAATTGCTGTCAGTTGTGTAAGAAGATGATATTACTTTTAAGGCAGATCTCACTGAACTATAGCTTTCAGAAAAATAAAAATCAACCAACCAAACAAAACAGTGTGGCCCCTCTGACTTGAAAACACTGAGAAATGTTCAGTTAGAGCTTTTATCTAAGAACTCTGAAGCTTAAAGAAATAAAATTTAAAAAAATAAAACTTGTCTTTATTGAAAGGATAATGCCTGCACACCCACCACAACTGCATCCAATGGTTTCCTTATGAATTTACAGCAGAAAGATTTTAAATTGAACTAAATTGCTAAAGATGTGTTTTTTGTGAATCTCATAGACCACATAGATTTTATCTTATCAGTATTGCACTTTTTTAAACACACAGTATTGTATAGAAACTATTCAGTAGTCTAAATATTTTTAAATTTCAAAGTCATATTTTGTTTGAAGCACTCTTTTCATGTTTGAAAATATATAATTTTTAAAGTAGAAATCTGTTTTGCTACTTCCCTATCAAGACATTTGACAAAGTTCATATCAAATTACCTAAAATGCACATGGAAGTGTAAAGGACCAAGAATAATCAAGATTGTCAGGTGGATTTACATTACCAAGTATACAGCCTGTTACAAAGCAATAACACTTCTGACGGTGCAGTACTGATGTGAGGATGGACAGTGATGCATTAATGCAACAGAACTGATGTGAGGATAGACAGTGCAGTACTGATGTGAGATGACGCATTAATGCAACAGAACTGAGAGCCCAGACATGGATTCACACATACAGGTCACCTTGCTGACAAAGCAGATATTTTGTGGACTGGGGAAAGGAACTTTTCCCCCAATAAAAGCTGCAAGGTCTAATGGATAGCCTGATGAGGAGGGAAGCCAAATCAAAACAAAAACAAACAAAAAAACCCCTCAAATCTTTACTCCATCAAAACATACACAAAAACCAATTCTAGGTGAATTACAAGTCCAAGTGTGAAAGTTTCAAAAACCTTCTAGAATAAGGGTTGGCAATCTTCTTTAATGGTTATATAGCAAATATTTTAGACATTGCAGATCATATAGTCTCTGTTGCAGTTACTAAACTTTTCTACTGTGGTAGCACACAGGAAAGTCATAAACAATATATTGAATGAGTGAGCCTGTCTGTGCTCCAGTGAAGTTTTATTGGGATTTGTAGGTCATAGTTTTTTCTTTTCTTTTCTTTCTCTTTTTTGGCACCTAACAACAACAAAGTTTTCCAATACCTTCTCTAAAACACCTATATAACCGTGGAGAAAGCAAAAATTTCTTGAACTGAGCATAATTGTGGTATTCAAAAACAAAATTCAATAAATTTGATTTCATTCAAATTTTAAAATCAGTTTATCAAAAGGCATTCTTAAGGGCTGGGCCTTAACTCAGCAGTAGAATGTTTGCCGAACACCCAACAGGGCATGGGCTTAATGCCCAACACCACAAAAAATGAAAAATAAGTAAAATGAATTAAATACAAAAGGGGCTGGGAGTGCCACTCAGTGGTAGAACACTTGCAAAATATGCATGAGGCCCTGGATTCAATACCCCATGAACACACACACACACACACACACACACACACACACACACACACACACAGCATAAAATAAGTAGAGCAATTATACCCTGCAGGTAAGTGTGTTAATGGGTGCAACACTTTTGGAAAACTTCATTATGGACTTGAAGTGAACATAGATGTATCCTATGATCTAACAATTCCATTCTTTGGTATAAAATCAACATAAATGTATATATGTTTACTAAAAGCCATATACTTTGAATGTCCATAGTGGCAATATACATATTTTTCAAAAATGAAAACTACTTAATGCACATCAGCAGAAGAATATGTAAATACATGTGGTAAATTCACACTGTGAACAATTCAGGTGTCATTAGCATGTAGATTAGTCACATGATGAGATGTTCAGGTGTACAACAGTGAGAATGATCTACAATCATGCAGATGGAAACACACGATGGCGGATTCAAATACTGTATATCCATGCTACATAGTAATAAGAATAATCTACAATTACATACAACATGGATGAATCTCTCCCCAATTCCACTCCCCAAAAATATTGAGTAAAAGAATCCAGACACCAGTGAATACATATGATAGATTTCCATTTGTATGAAGTTCAAATCAAGGAAAAACTAATCAATGCTTTTAGAATTCAGGGTCGTGGATACACTCAGGTGACGGGGATGCACTAACTGAAAGGGAGCAGGCATGAGGAGGGTTCCAGGTGGCCAATATTTTATTTCTTGAACTGGATGCTGATTTCACAGGTTTGTTTAGTTTTCAAAAATTTAAAATACATATTTATGTGTGCTATTCTGTGTACACTGTACTCTGCTGTGGTTTGTTATACAGGGGCTTGAATCACTTGATGAACATTAGATTAGCAACAGGATAATGGAAGTGATGGTTCATGGCTCCTATTCCCTATCCCTGTTTTGTGTTAATTTTGTTTTCCTTTTTCTTCTACATAAGATAAATTGTTTTTTTCAAAAATAATCCACAGTCCATAGATCCATACTAATATAAAGAAATGATTGCATAAATTAACATGAGAAGGAAGAGATAAGGCTCCTATACAGAAGAGATCCACATAAAATATACAGATACTCTGCCCTCCAGGAGGCCTTTTCAGGGTGAGCTACACATGGTGACTTCCATCCAAATTGTGCAGTGTGGAAAGGGGAGAAAAACATAACTTTACAGTGAGGAAAACTACCTCAGCCAGGTGGTCATGGGTGGCATCATCACTGATAAGTCATATTGACAATATGCAACCTTGATATATTGTGAGGAGAATGGCACTTTTTGTCTGTGGTCTTCCTCCCCAAAACCCATAGCCTCAGTCTAATTGGAACAACATTGGACAAGCCCAAACTGAGAGACATTCCATGAAATAGTTGATTCAGTGCTCCTCAAAATTGTCAAGGCCATCAAAAACAAGGGAACCCCAAGGGCCTATCAGATACAAAAATAGTTCTAAGGAGACACAACATCTAATGTAGTGTGGTGTCCTCAATGGGATCCTGAACAGAAAAAAGGACATTAGATAAAAATGAAAACAATCTGAATAAAGTATAGATTTTAACAATAATGTAACAATATTAGTTCATTAATTATGAAACACGTGGCCTACTAAAATAAGACATTAAGAATAGGGGAAACTTGAAACAGGGTGAACTGAACTCTGCAGCAGCTTTGCAACTTTTCTGAATAATCCAAAATTATTCCAAAATAAGTACTGGGTTGTACTTAAAATGGGAAGCATGACCTATAAAATCAAATTATTAACAATGAGAAAATACAAAGCTTGGAAATAATAACTAGTTTTATAACCCAATGTCCAATGACTAGTTTTATAACCCAATGTCCAGTTATAATGCAGTAATTATTCCGTTATCTCTGCAAGTTTGAATGGATTTCTAGTGGTTAATTTTTTAAAATTTGAATTATTTCTATTTACTCCAACATATTAAGGTGGGAACTTCATGAACTATTACTTACAGATATTTTAGATTAAACTCTTTGTATATCAAACTTCATACAGAGGAGCTGAGTAATGAAATAGGGAATGTTTTGTTAGTAATTACAGGCTATCAAAAATTAATTTTCACTCCATTACACTCTTTCAACAAATATAATAGAAACCTCATAGAATGTTGAAACTGAAAGGGACATTTAAGAGATTACTTCAGCTCCTTAACTTCATATGAAATAAATGAGTGCCAGAGAATTTGGGACTTGTCCAGGGCCACAACAAATTGGTAAGAAAGCTGGAATTCACTTCTTGTTAGGTGCTATTGAGTTGCATTGGACTCATAGTTACCCTCATAGGGTTTTTAGTGGCTGATTGTTTTTGAGGTTGTTTCAGGAGTGATTTGCCATACCCTTCTCCACTTGAAAAAGCACTTACTATTTATTATGTTTCAAGAACTGTGATAGGTGCTAGAGGTATAAAAATAAGTAAAATGTTATCCTTCAGCAGGCCAAGTGGGGTCAGGGAGAGGCATGGAAAAGAACAGATGAGTGCCTCGCGAAGTGGAGGTAAGCCAGCGGCCAGGAGTGCAGGGGCCATGAACATGAAGGAACAGATCCCTGGACATATCTTAGCACCACTTGAGCCTTTGGAAGATGGGCAGGATTTAAACAGATAAAGAGACCAGGAGCCAAGCAAATCTAATCACATGAGTAAAAAGTAGAAGAGAGAAAGTAATGTGTTCTATATGAAACTCTGGGCTGGGATTTAGCTCAGTTGGTAGAGAGCTGAGCTGCAGTCTCTGAGGTCCTGAGTTCAATTCCCAGCACCGCAAAAATGGGAGAAGGACCTGGCAATCCACTCCCTAGGCAATCCCAAAAATAGTCAGTCATTGAAAACCGTATGAGGTTCGCTATGAGTCGGATACCGACTAGACGGCACCTAACAACAACAACAACATATGAAACTCTGGGCTGGGATTTAACTCAGTTGGTAGAGCACTGCTGTACAGTCTCTGAGGTCCTGGGTTCGATTCCCAGCACTAAAAAAATGGGAGAAGGGTGTAGCAATCCACTCCTGAGGTAATCCCGAAACAATCAGCTATTGGAAACCCTATGAGGGTCGCTATGAGTAGGACAGGACTCTACAGCACCTCACAACAACAACAACATGGAAAACTCCATGCTGTCTGCTATTACTGCAAAATAGTGTAATTAGGGAGTAGGGACAGATTAATCTGAAAGTGCTACAGTGTGGAGAGGGCTTTGTACCATTTAATGAGCTGAGCCTTTATCCTGTAAAAAGTTATTCTGGGAATCCTATCAAAGAGGTTAGTGTAGTACTCAAGAGGTGGGTAGTAAAAGGATAGTTTAGAAAAGTCATGGTAAATGTAGAGATAAATAGATATATTCAAAGTATATTTAAGAAAAATGGTGATTAATTAGATGAGGTGGGATAAGTAGGGTAGGTGGATGAAGATGGTGGCCAAGGAGTCTTGAGCTACCTCTCTTGTTGTTGTTGTTAGGTGCTATTGAGTAGGTATCTGACTCATAGCAACCCTATGTACAGCAGGTAAAACATTATTGTTGTGCTTCTCTGCTATTCATAGGGTATTCAATTACTGATTGTGTTTTGGGAGGGGGTTGCTGGGTCCTTCTCCCAAGCCTACAGTACCTAGTGTTCCCTGGCGGTCTCCCATCCAAGTAATAGCCAAGTCCAACCGTGCTTAGCTTCTGAGATCTGGCGGGATCTGACGCCATAGTGGTATGACTGCTGAGCTGCACCTCTAGCTCTATGGAACTCCAGAAAACAAGGCACACACAGTAGCCCTAGGCTCCATTTACATTTTGCTACCTCCACCCAGGATGAGGCTATGAATACCAACAACTGAAGCAGCTTTCGAAAAGCATGCTAAAGAAAAAAACAACAATCAACAAAGGTCTTACTATTATCTGTATTATCCTAGGGCAAAAGGTGTCTTCTTTCTCTATACACAAATTATCAAGAAAGGTCATTAGGTGATTCTTTGAAGAGCTAAGAGAATTTCCTTCCAAAACTGTTTTCCTTACTCTTCCCTAAATTTCAAGTATTCCCCATAAGGTACTTTGAATCCCTGACCTGACACATCCTGTTTTAGTCTCTGGTGTCTGTGGATGATTCTGTGGATAGGGTATATTAGAAATCCAGTGTGCAACATGGGTGACTATTGTTGAATGCTGTCAAGTCAGATTTGACTCATTGGACCCTATGCATAAGAGAATGAAATACTACCCAACACTGTGCCATGCACATAGTCTTTATATGTTTGAGCCCATTGTTGTAGGGAGCTGGGGTTTAGCTCGGTTGGTACTGTGTAGCTCTTGTGTGCCCTGAAGCTCTGGGTTTGATCCCAGCACTGCAAAAGTGGGAGAAGGACCTAGAATCCCATTCGCAAAAGATAATCCCTAATCAGCAACTGAAAACCCAATGAATAGCAGACAAGCATTGGCAGTAGTGGCAGACATAGTATGTTGTTGTTAGAACCATCAAGTTGTGTCCAACTTATAGTGAACTTCATAGGGTTTTTAATGGCTGATTCAGGAGTGGATTGCCGTGTCCTTCTTCCATTTTTGTAGTGCTGGGAATCAAACTCAGGACCTCAGAACTGCAGAGCAGCACTCTACCAGTTGAGCTAAATCCCAGCCCAGACATAGTATAGTGTCAGGGAATCTATCATTTTGTTATACGTAGGGGCGCTATGAGTCGGCTCATCTTGACAGCACTTAACCACAACAACAATGTTGCAGACACAATGCTTCTCATTTTGAGTGGTGCCACATCAGTAAAAGGAGGTCCCTGGGTCTTTACTCCAATCTCATCATTAAGGTTGACTCTACTTTCAGGAGGTAACTCTTTCCCAGTTGTTTCTTCAATGTGTTCCGACCTGAGGGCTCATTATTTGGCACTATATTTGACAGTGCATCTCTGCTGTTCATAAAGTTTTCAATGGCTGTTTTAGGAGTGGGCTTCAGGGTCCTTGTCCCTAGTCTGTCTTAGTCTGGAAGCTCAGCTGAAACCTGTTCACCAAGGGTGGCCCTGCTGGTATCTGAAATAACAGTGGCATAGGTTTCAGCATCACAGCAACATGCAAGCCCCCATAGACACGTGGAGGATGGTGACTGTAGTTAACAGTTGTGTATAGAGTGCCTGAAAATTGCTAAGAAAGTAAATCTTAAATCTCAAAACATACAGAAATAAGAGCTATGTGAAATGATAGGTTAATTCCCTTGATTGTGGTAATTATTGCAAAAATGTATACATATATCTAACATTACACTGCACTTTATAAATATGTTTAATTTATATTTGTCAATTATACTTTAACAAAGCTAGAAAGTATTTTTTTAAAAAAAGGAAGTTCAACAAAATAATCAGAGATCTACCAGAAAAACTAGAGTCTTACCCGAAAGCACAGATGTTTAGTAGTGTTCCTAATGGAAGAACAGTGTGATCAATTATATTGAATACAGAAAAAACCACTAAAAACAGGTCCCGTAAAAATATACACGAAATTCATCAGCAGAAAGGACATAGATCACTTTAGAGAGAGAGATTTCAGTTTAGTGATTGTCCTTAATTGCACTGAGGTGGGTTGGTATGTATGTGGGTGATAAAGTAAAGGCTGCTTTTCTAGACTGTTCTTTGAGGGTTTGGATGAAATTGGAAGGAGAAAGGCAAGAAAATATCTTGAGGGAGAGCCAAGGAAAACTCATTTTTTGTCTGCTTAATGTGGAGTTTAGCTATTTAGTGTATTTGTAGGCCATCTAAGAAAGGATGCCCACTGGAAAGTGAGTATTGATGTGAGAGAGCAGAAAGAGGCAGTATCCTGGAGAAAGTAGCAGAGGCAGAAGCAAGGGCATGCAGAAACAGGGCTGGCAGCCAGCAGGTGAAGAGCTATTTCCTTTTCAAACCCAGAAAGGAAGGATGCAGCTAGCATAAATGAATATCTAGACAAGTTTTGGGGACTCTCTGTGTGTGTGTGTGTGTGTGTGTGTGTGTGTGTGAAACAGGATGGTGGAGATGATGCTTGAAGACTTTGATTGTTATTTATTTAGTTGTTTGTATTTTTTCCTATTAGGAATTAAACAATTTCCAGCAAATGATGTTAAGTAATGAAATATTTGAATGAAGACTAAGGAGAGTAGACAGGGAATAACTAAGGCCAAAAATAAAGACTAAACTGAGGGTGTTAAGAGGGGGAGATCTTTAATTTAAGGTGGCAATAGTCTATAGTCTTACAAGTCTTTTTTTTTCCTTCAGTGCTGATCAGCTACTATATTTATATATATTTATATTTATATATTTATATATTTATATATTTATATATATATATATGTATATATTATATTTATCTATATATTTACTATATTTTTGGCAAACATTACCTCAGCCCCGGTAGGTGGGCACATTTATTACACCAACTTACAGTTTAAGTAACTTCTCCAAGGTTACTAACACAGCTAGTTAAAAGGCAGAGCACAGGTCTGTCCAACTCTAAAACATATGTTGTTAACCATATGTTATATTTCTTTCCAAGAAATTGGAGTTTTAAAAATTGATAAGGCATACTGCCTTGCCTCAGGGAACTTCTACTGCACACAAAAAAGATGTGCTAATAAATAATCATGAGAAAATGCAAGGAATTGTTATGCTCAAAAAGCAGAGAAGAGGGGCTCATCAATCTTACTAAGGCTTCAGGGAGGCCTTCTCAGGGAGCTGACAGCTGAGCACTGACCCAATGTGAGTCAGTACTCACTGAGTAGACAGGAGTCTGAGGCATTCCAGCTTTGGAGACTGTATGTACAAAGGCAAGGAGCATGAGAAGGCATAGCTAATCAGTGCACCTAGGGAATGGTGTGACTGTTGAGTAAGGCTTGGGAGACTGGAGGGAGATATGGGATCAGATAAATAGTGACATTCTATCTACTGGAACTTTAATAATCAACTGGATGATGTATAAGGCTTAAGGAAGACAGAATTATATCTGTTTGAATTTTGGAAATATGGCCTTTCAGTAACAGGCAGGATGTATTACAGAACAAGGAGTCTAACAATTATAATAATTATTAGCCATCCCACTGATTCAGTGACTAAATCATAGAAACTCTATTAGGGAAGTATAATTATTTCCATTTCACAGATGAGAAAATTAAATACCTTGGCAGGTTAAATTACCTACACAATGTCCCAGAGCTAAAAAGTGGCCAAGGCAGAACTTGAACCCAAGCAGGCTGGCTGAGGTAGAATCTTGTTAGGAGCTTATTATGACACCTTC
>VMDO01005365.1:36621-112777 GCA_007922755.1 Pedetes capensis
GCTGGGATTTGGCTCAGTGGGTAGAGCGCTGTGCTGCAGTCTCTGAGGTCCCGAGTTCAATTCCCAGCACCGCAAAAATGGGAGAAGGGCCTGGCAATCCACTCCCAAGGCAATCCCGAAACAGTCAGCCATTGAAAACCCTATGAGGGTCGCTATGAGTCGGATACCGACTCGACGGCACCTAACAACAACAACAACATGACACCTTCACAATATGATGCTGAGGATCATGAAAAGACCCATAGCAGTACAGCTACAAAGGAGAGAATCAGCTCTGTCTTCCTAGACCTGAGGCCAGTGTTCTGTTCTTTCTGGTGGTTTTTTTTTTTTTTTTTCATAGTTTTTTTTTTTTTCCTTCTTATATATGAACATAGATCTTCTGACATCTATTGTGGAGCAAACAGTGTCCCACCCAAATCCATGTCTTTGAGAATCTCACAGCATCATCCTGTTTGGGAATGGCATCTTTGTGATGTCATTAGTTGTTAAAATGTAGTTGTTAAAAGAGTGGGTTCTAAATCTAATGACAGATGTCCTTTTCAGTGGAGGGAAGGACACAGAGGGAAAAACGTGACAGAGATGGAGAGTGGAATAAGGATGCATCCACAGACCAGGATTCACCAGAAGCTAGGAAGAGGCAAGAAAGAATTTTCCCCTAGTCCTTAGAAGGACCATGGCCTTACTGACACCTTGATTTTAGTCTTTTAACCCCCAGTCTGTGAGAAAAATAAACCTGTCATTTAGTAATTTGTTATAGAAGCCCTATGAAGCTAATCAACATGTTTCTTTACTCAAGTTAATTTTTCAGTTGGAGTTATAGTATCATATATTTATAATTGCATACAAATAAGTGCATGGTTTTTTGAAAGAGAAAGCACACATGTTGATCTGAGCACCCTGCCATCTTTATCTTTACTGTTTCTCACTGCTCTGTCCCTGTTAAATCTCATTTAGCTTCCTTAAAGCAAATCTAGCTTTGATCTTCATATTGATATTGTTATCTACACTTTCAGTATTTTGGGTTCCAAAAGAAGAATTCTCCTTTAACCCTAGACTGGCAGTAACATGAAGTTAATATTTATTTTATAACCAGGGCTGCAACCTCTAAGCTTGAAAAAGCTATAGAATTGCTCAAGCCTGCTTTAGAACTGGCTTTTTCAGTAACCTAAATATTGATGAGTTTGTTATGATTCAAGACTGGAAATATCAGGATCTGTTTGCAAAGTGCAGGATAAGCCAGATAGGCCACCCAGCACAAAGGGAGTCTTTTTGCATCTTATTTGAAACCTTATATTTTTACAACATAGAACTTTAGAATTTTAGTACTAGCCTAATGGAATTGACATGGGATGAATTCGAGTTTAAATCATTTTAATTTCTAACAAAATAGAGTATCAACTTATCTTTAACTCTATACCAACTGTCCTTTTCACCCCCAACCATTTTCTTCTTAGCATGGCATTTATTTATTACCTACTTCACACATGCTTCTAGCATTATCATTCATTTTTCACAGAGAAAAATTGGATGCAAATGTGCTTGAAGTTTTCTAGGGCTGCCCATTCAGATTCTCTCTCTCTCCCTCACTTTCTCTCTCCCTCTCTTTCTCTCTCTCACACATACATTTGTGCACACATGCTCAAACATTCCCCCAAGGGCTTTGGGGTACCTCCTGATGGTATGGAGGAATACTTGGAGAAGTGAGAGGTTCTGCTGGGAGCGTCTTCTTGATGCCCACTATCCCAGTCCTATACAGTGCAGTTCATTTCATGATTGCCCATAAATAAGTGTAAAATTGTATGTACGTAAGGAGGTAAATGATTACCCTATTCTCCAGTAACACAAATACACTGTCACAAAACATGGACTGTTTGCTTTTTAAAATTCACTCTTGCAATGTTTTTGTGCTTGTTTTGATGAATTAATAATATTAGGACACAGGATGTTGGTCTTTAGATCAGTGAAGATAGTTTTATTAAATTCAGGTTACATCTAAAGCATCTCCTGTTCAGAAAGGCCCTTTGTCCCTTGGTGTCATCCATTTTATTTTATTACAATATGTCCCTGGTTTGTTATTTATTAATTTATTTGTGGGCCTATTGTCTGTCTTTCCAAACTCATAGATTCTTACCTGTTTTATTCACCTTATTCATTGCACTATCTACAGCACCTAGAACTGTGTCTGTCATTAATTAAAACTTTGTTCATAGAATGAATCAATGAATGCAATCTGGACAACTCAGGAAGCATATGGAGTAAGGATTGGTGAAAGAAGCAACAATAGAAGCTATAGGTGATTGAAGGCAGAGATTCTTTAGCAGAGGTGTAGAAGCAAGGATCTGGTGAAGACCCAGGGCAAAGATTTGGGGTAAGGTTGAGAAGGAGTTAGCCTCAGAGTCTGCAGAGACTAAGGAGGAAGGTGTGCAAAGTAGCTACCATAGAGGATGAAATGACAAATCATATTGGTGTGTCCTTTAGGCATTTGTACAGAGAGGTTGGACACAGTGGTGTGTAAGTTGAGCCTTTCTGAAGCTAGCCTATAAAATATGGCAAGTAAATAATACTCTCAAAACAAGAAGCTGCTGAATTCCTAACCACCATTTTCAGGGGCTTTACAAGACAAATATACATGTTAAAATTCTGTGTTTATGCTTATGTATATACCACGTGGAAAATGACATTATAATGAAACGTTAATGTGTAGTACAATATCATGCTGGAAAAACTAATTTGTGCTTTGAAATGAGTTCACTAAATTAAAATATGCAAGATGCATTGAAGCAAATATTCAGATAAAATTACATGGCAATGGGATGTGCCTTTGCCTGTTCTTTCTACATGTGATTCTACATGGCTTTATGTAGGAAACAAAAGAGGTTTATTTCACCCAAAATATCCTAGGTATTTATTGTCAAATGAAGAAATCATAGAAAGCAAGTAGAAAATATCATTGTGTTGAAAGAAAAGTGGAGAACTGCAGCTGTATCAACATTACCTGGTGTCAGCTAGTTACCGTTTAAAAGTTCTGAATAAACAGCTCCAGGGCAAAAGACATTTTCCTTTTCTGAGTTCATATGTCTCTGTGCTGTTTTCTGGGCATCTTTTCAATTTTCCCTTGTTGACTTGGCCATTTTGGGACTGGAGGTTTCTCTTTCTTAACTGTGGAGAGGAATGCTTTTCGAACTAAAGGGTGATGATTTTGCTAGGATGACAGGGATTATGTGGGTTTACCACAGAACACAATAGGCTTGCAGCTTATAAAGACCTAAAATATGTCCTGGAGTGCCCAAGGGCCTACCCAACAGGGAGATAAGATCAGTATTCCAACACAGGGCCCTGTTGTTCCCCCTCTCCTGCTGCCAATAGCTCTGGTGGTGATTTCACTGTCCCTCTGATGCTCTACCTGTCTGGCCCAGAGACTGGTGGTGTACATTTGCAAAGTGCTCCAATGGACACTCTTCCTTTGGAGAGAGCAAGGTCAAGGTGTCAGGAGAAGGAATAAGGGGAGAGGAAGTAGACTATATGTGTCAATGCCTATACCTCTAAACCATCACTGTTATTCAAGGAACTGGATTTCTCCTATATGCAACCTTCCCTGGGAATCCTGTATCTGGTGAGTAAAGACTTGATAGGGAGAAGCAAGAGGGAAGGAGACACTGGACAGTAGATGGAAGAGAGACACGGCCATTAGATGTTTGCAGGAAGAAAAAAACTTTTGCTATTATAATATTATAAAAATAGTTACTGTATTAGTAAAGGTCATATTCATTTCAGGTAATGGAAAATTGGACCAACAGTGGTTTAACAAGTTCACAATTTATTTTTCTCACACAACAAGTACTCTGAAAGAATCCATGCTCCCACAGCATCCTTCAGGCCTGGGATCCTCTCTGGTCTCTCCTCAGAATTGTGTCATCTTCCTGCTTGTCTTCTCATGGTTGCAAGGTGTCTGTGAATCTCTAACCTCAAAACTACAGCCCAGTCAAGTGGAAAAGGGGCGAAGGGGCTCCTAGCAAGGCTTTACCATTTTATGGGAAAATACTGTCTCCCAGTAATTTGTACCCACATCCTTTTGGCCAAAAGGAAGTAACGTGGTGCTTCTTTCTTGCAGAAGACACTGAAAACTTGGGGATTTTCTTTTCTAGCTTCTATGGTAGAGGGTGGCCCAGAAGAGAGAAAGTGGTAGTAAAGGATTTTGAGTAAACCACAATAGGTCAAGGTCAAATTATCAAATAATCAAAGATAAAGAATAAATGTGTTGCTGTGAGGTGTTGTTGAGTCTGACTTATAGCAATCCTATATACTTATTCATAGGATTTTCAGTAGATGATTGTTTTACAGTTCTTTTAGGCGTGGGCTGCCAGGTCCTTCTCCCAACCTTGCAGTGCTGGGGATTGAACCCAGGGCTTCTGAACACTCAGAGCAGCACTCTACCAACCGAGCTAAGAATAAATAGGAACATGAAACTACACAAAGCTAAGCAACAGAATGATTGCAAGTCATACAGTTAGCAAACAAGGTCAATCAATAATAATAACGGCAATCATTTGTGGAAACCAGTGGAATAGTGGTCACTAGAGGGCACTAGAGGAAGGGCAGGAGAGAAGAGAGAAAGAAGGGAATTCAATAAGGGGCACTAAAAACAGAGTGGAAAAATTACTCTGGGTCTTTTGCTAGCATACTAAGGTAGCTATGAGGCAAAAGAGCCTATGATATAATTCAAAATGATTAGAAAATGTGAACTCTCCAACAACCAAAATTCATTAATCATTGAAGAGATAGAAATGCTTATTACCTTGATGTGGTTAATAAACATGTATACCTTTACTGAATTGCCATCACATACCTCATAAAAATATACAAAATTTTTAAATAACAAAAAACATAATGATAATCAAAGGCATTGACCAGTACCAAAGTGGTATAGAATTTCTTTACTGTATCTGTCTGGTAAAATTTTCATATTCCTACATTAATGGAGGCCTGCAGCTGTATCACTATGGCATCTGATCCCATCAGATCTTAGAAGCTAAGCAGAGTCTGTCCTGGTAAGAACTTAGATGGGAGGTCACCTGGGAACACCAGGTGGTGTAAGCTTGGGAGAAGGACACAGCAACCCACTCCCAAAAAAACAATCAGCCATTGAAAACCCTATGAACAACAGAGAAGCACTGACCATAGTGTTTAGTCAGTTGTTCATAGGGTTGCTATGAGTCGGATTCTGACTCGAAGGCACCTAACAACATTAATTGAGAGCATTTAGAACAAGAATATTTTATACTTAACCTAATGAGTTTTCTCTCCCAGGACAATGGAGTCCATGCCCACCTGAGTGTCCCTGTCACTATAATTGTGTTCCCTGGTTTGCAGCAAAGTTTCCAGCAAACAAAATTGGAGAAAACGTGAAGCTGAGATAATAGATGGAAAACATGACTAGGGTATCAGGAAAGAGAAGAAACAAAGCAGAATTTATATGTTTTTCTCTTCTGCCTTTCCTCTTTGGCACTTGATTAACTCTTAGCTTTCAAGTTCAAGCTTAATCATCATCTCCTCCTTGGCGTCTATTTCCATCTCATGCCCTTTCCACTGTCTAAGAGTTACCACTCCTGTATGCACACATCATGACTGATGTGTGCTTTTTTCACAGTACCATCATTGCCTGAGCAATTACTTAGAACCCATCATGTTCCAAGCACTGCCATAAGCCCTTGGGTTTAGAGCAGTTCACCCTTTGCCCTCTCGAGCAGCATTGCCAAAGAGAAATAAAATGTTAGTAATATTAAATTTTCTATTATTCTCTAGAAAATAGGCAAAAATAAATGAGTAAAGTTAGTTTTATTAATGTAGTTTATTTAAACCAGTCCAATATGCTATCATTTTGACATAATTATTATTGCATATAACAATTAATAGAGATATTTCTTACATTCTTTTGTTTCATACTGTGTCTTTCGAAATCCACTGTCTGTTTTAATACACTCAGTTTGGACTAGCCACATGTCAAGTGGTCAATAGCTGCATGTGGTAAGTGGCTAACCTATTAGAAGGAAATGCTTTAGAGCTTATAGACCATTAAGAATGTGTTATTGTAAAACTTGTTCATGGTGCCTAATAAATGCCCAGTAGAAAAAGCCCATGGCATGATGTCATGGTGGAAGCTGTCTCATGTGAGGAAAACCAGCTGCTTCCCTGGTCAGTTCCCCCATGAAGGCATTTGTCTTAGTAATTTCACTAGTGCCAGGAGTCTAGTTCCCAGCCATGTGGGTTTAGAAATGTATGATTTATTTAAAGTCCTAAAGCTGATTTACACCACAATCCTGGCTCTTCTTGACAATATTCTGAGAGAGCAGTGCATAAAGATGAGACTCCCATTCCATTTGTGGTGATATCTGGCAGGAAGTCAGTGAATTTGTGTCATCTCCTTCCCCCCTGGTTTGACTGCCCTGGCCTATGAGATTAACTGAGCCCCTCTCCCATGTGTTTCTGTATAGGCACAGACTGAGAATGGTTTTTCCATTTTTTAAAAAGTTGAAAGAGGATCTAAAGAAGAACAAGATTTGTGATGAATTAAAAAATACATGAAATTCAAATTTCAAAATAGTTTTATTGGAATACAGCCACACCCATTCATTTAAATATTATCTATAGCTGTTTTTGTACTACAAAGTTGAATAGTTGCAACAGAGACCATATGGGCCACAAAGCCTAAAATATTTACTTATCTGGCTGGTTTTGGAAAATGTTTGCCAACCCCATGTTGTATATGTAAGTTATTTGAAGAACTGTAATGAAATATAAATATCCAGTACCAATCCTGAGTAATTCTGACTTAATCAGTCTCTGTGGAGGCTTAAATATTAGTATTTTTTAAAAAAATTCTAATACTGTGGCCAGGCTACGTAGGAAAACAAAGTAACCAGAAGATTGTATGCAAAGCATAGACTTAGGACAAAGGGAGTCTGGAAGGTAACTTAAGTCTCCACCCTCAGTGTGGACTTTAGTCATCATGCCCAGACACATTCTTCTGAGTCAGTGCTGAATTCCTGTTTGTATTTATCTCTGTGACCTTGCTGTTCCTACACATCCAAACTTTCCAGGTCCTCTGCTGATTGACACATTCTTCCTGTGCAGTCACCAGCTAATCCAGCCTTATCAGCCTGGGGGCCGTTGTGTCTCTCTCCAACATGATTCTGTTTGTTCTGGGCCATCATTTGCTACTTTTTTCCCCCTGAGAATCAATCGCAGGGCCTTACAAATGATAGGCTAGTGCTATATCACTGATCTGCACTCCCAGCCATTTGCTACTTTTATAGCTTTCTCAAGACCAATCTGATTTTCATTCTCCAGACCCCTGCTTTTTTTAATTGGAAAAATATTTCTTGGTTGCCCCAGTGCCTATACCTTAAAAAACTTGTGTTCCAATTATTGCTTCTCCTGGGTATCCTTGAGTTTCCAGCATGACATTTACTAAACCATGTTAAGTATTTGGTGGAAGTGGTCATTGGTAGTTGAATAAAAGAATGAATAAATCAAAAAGAAAGGTGAGAAAAAATGTGGAGGAGTCTTACAGAATATGTGTTCTAGATATAGTTTGTAGTTTAAAATTGGAATGTGCAGATTTGAATATTGTCTGTGGTACTTTCCCTAGAAAGCCCCTTGTGAAGATCCCTTTGATTTCCTGAGAATAAAATTTAGGATAGCAAGCTGGGTGTGGTGGCATGCACCTATAATCCCAGGAGGATTGCAAGTTCCAGACAAGAGGTAGTCTGCATAATTTAGGAAGACCCTGTCTCAAAGAAAAAAAAAAGAAAAGAAAGAAAAAGAGAAAAAAGTAAATAAATGGGCTGAGGGGGCAGCTCAATGGTATAGCACTTGCAAAGCATGCAAGCGAGAGGCCCTGGGTTCAACCCTCAGTACTGAAAAAAAAAATTTGGGATAGCTGTATGGTAGGGAGGTTACACCTACACCACACAATATATGAAGATGACTTAACATATATAGGAGCATCTGTATATGTTACTACCAAAGTACCAATAGCTTCTTAATACAGTTTCCTCCTACTTCCTTTTGCTTAACTAAGTTATCCTTTTTCACTTAAGTGGTACCAATTGTTTATACATACAAATATTTTGTGATCTTATTTCTTAAATTATGAATCTGATAGCAATAAAAATGGCTTGGTAAAAATATTTTATTTGTACGTACAATGTATAGTACAAATTTTAAACAATTCTAGATAAACAAATTTTATAATTAATCATGCTTCTAATAATTGATTTTTGTCATAATTAAATCTAATTTTGCAGCTGTTATTCTTTTTCATAGAACATAACATTTTATTTTTCTTTCAAAGCCCTTTGTAAATGTTTTAAGACAATAAATCATATCATTTGAACCCACGTTTCGTATTTCATGTACTTAAATAAAACATTTGGGAGATGGACCCAGCAACCCACTCCCAAAAAGCAATCTGCCATTGAAAACCCTATGAATAGCAGAGAAGCACTGATGATAGTGTTTCACCTGTTGCATGCAGGGTCACTGTGAGTCATATACCAACTCGAAGGCACCTAACAACAACAACAACAAACAAAGCATGGTGCATCATAAAATACATTGTTATTTCCTATTTGTTGGTTCCAGAATAGTCATAGATATTGAAGGATCAAAAGCTTCTGAACTTAGTTTCACATGAGAATCACCTGAGGGGTGCTTTTAGATGCTAATGTCCTTCCCTAGGCCACAGACTCCAAGCATGGGGCCAGGGCATCATATGTTTTCAGTCTTCTATATGATACTAATGTGCAGCCAATGCAGGAAGCCTTGGGTCATATAATTGGCCCTAGTCCCCTCAGATGAACTGGAACTGGAACCCAGCTTTGCCACCCCTAAGCCAATGTTCCAGGCTAGTCCTAAACTAAGAATATTAGAATGTTCACTTTTCTTGATACTCACAAAAACTTCAGTAAATGGAATATTTCTTAAATTAACTTAAATATATGGATATACCCAGAGTGTCTGTGATAAAAGAATTAAATATGTTTATTGATATCAGTTAAGAAATAATAATCAGTGAATTCATTACTATACTATAAATAGGATGGTGGACATTAATGGGTTAATTCAATTTTAAATGACTTAATTGAGCACATTAAATGTATTAGATATGGTGAATTTCATCATTAGGTATTTTCTGTGAGGTAGATAGTATCATTCCCATTTTTTCCAATAATAGTGGATCAGTTTAATGTGTTATTCCATACAATTGAAAACTCTCCAATCATTAAAAGTTGTTACAGAACATATCTCTTATTTTAATTGTCCAGTATTTATTCCGCCTTTTTCTAATAATTGTATCCCAATTGTTCTTCTGGATAGTATGAGGGAATGAATGCACAAAGAAGTCCATAGATTTGCATTAGATAGTGTAGCTAATGAATGTCAAAGTCAGGAAATGAATCTAAATCATGGGACAGATAGTTTTATCTTTCATTTCCCTCCTTTAAAACAGAATCTTGTATTTGTACAATCCTTCATCTTTTGATACCTTTTTCTCTGAAGACATTGATATCTCAATTGATTTTGATAGATAATTTAATTAACTCAATGGCAATATTTTATTTATTTAGTAATCTGGAGAAAGGTCCATGTAAAGGCAAACTTATAAACATTTCAGGCTGTACCAGATAGAGAAAAATCATCTAAGCCATCTCAGTAAGATGCTGTAGGGCTCTTTCCCTCATACATTTAGTGAGTGCCAGGGAGAGGGAGGTGTTTTGTTTTGCTTTTTGGAGGCTGAGTGGAAAGGATCTGTTGGATAGAAGTGATGAGCAGAATGTACTTACATATCACAATGGCCCATTTTATAATGAACTTGGATGGGTCCCAATGCAAGAAAATAGAAGAAAAATAGTATTGAGATGACAGGATCCTGCAATGGCCAAATAAAATTATAACCAGACTCAACTTGTCAAGACAAATGTTTGACATAACTTCCATGTCCATCCAGAATTCATTAAAATGTTGATTTAATCATTCACACTTTCTTAAATTAATTCTTCTTAAATTAATTCTCAGTAATACTTTTGGTGCTTAAAATGTTACTAAAAAGCTCTTCCCTATTTTTTCATGAAAACTAGTCTTTTACATTCTATGTTGTTGTTGTTAGGTGCCATCCAGTTGGTGTCCAACTCATAGCAACTCTATGTACAACAAGCAAAACACAAGAGTTAGTGCTTCTCTGCTATTCATAGGGTTTTCAATGACTGATTTTTTTGGTGGGACAAGAAAGTAGGTTGCCAGTTCCTTCTCCCAAGCCTACAGCACCTGGTGTTCCCAGGCGATCTCCCATCTAAGTACTAGTCAGGGCCCCCCCACCCCCCCCGCCTAGCTTCCAAGATCTGATGCCACAATGGTATGGCTGCAGGCCTTTACATTTTATAGATTGACAGTAATCACGAGATGAGTTCCTACAGTAGTGGAAGTGTCCCTGGAAAAATGAAAAGACAAGTGAAGCCCAGAGATGCTACAGACAACATCACAGGAACTGCAATGAAGTGAGTGTGAAGGTAGTGATTAAAGCAATCTGGCATCGAGTGGAAATATAGATTTAATATAGAAAAATAACTTATATGTGTTTCTTTGGGAAAAACTAAATTCATTTAAAAGTCTAAGGAATTTAAAAGAATAAAGCATGAAGTATGCAACATAAGGAAAAAGAAGAGAATTTTAGACCCAAAGAATTATATTCAATGTTTGTTTATTCAGTGAAGATTTTTTTGAGCATCTTCTGTGTTGGAAATTATTCTAAGTTTGGTGTAACAATGATAGCATGACAAGGAAATTTCCCACAGTGGCTTGCATTCTTGTGAAAGGAAATCATGAGGAATAAGTCATTATGTCAATAAAGAATATTATGTTGTTGTTGTTAGGTGCCATCGAGTTGGGTCCAGACTCCATATACAACAGGATGAAACACTCCCTGAAACTATGCCAGGCACACAATCTTCTTTATGTTTAAGCTCATTATTGCAGGCATTGGGTCAATACATCTAGTTGAGGGACTTTTTTCTTTTTTTCTTTCTTTTTTTTTTTCTTCATTAACCTGCCACTCTCCCAAACATCATGTCCTTCTCCAGGGATTGGTCTCCCTGGACTAGATGTCCAAAATATGTATGACGCAGTCTAGCCATCCTTGCTTCCAAGGAGCACTCTGGTTACACTTCTTCTAGGACAGATCTCTTGGTTCTTTTGGCAGTCCATGGTATATTCAATATTCATTGCCAGCACCAGTATCAATTCTTCTCCTGTCTCCCTTATTCAATGTTCAGCTTTCACAACCATATGATGCAACTGAAAATACCATAGCATAAGTCAGGTGGACCTTCATCTTCAACGTCACATCTTTACTTAGCAACACTTTAAAGAGTTCTTTTGCCACAGAGATTCCTCATGTAATACATCTTTTGATTTCTTAACTGCTACTTCCATGAATGTTGATTGTAGAAACAAGTAAGGCGAAATCTTGGACAACCTCACTCAGTCTTTTCTCCATTTGTCATGAAGTTGCTTACTAAACCAGTTGGAAGATTTTTTTTTTGTTAAGGTGAGTCACAATCCATACAGAAATCTATGTTCTTTGATCTTCATTAGTAAATATTTCAAATCCTTTTCACTTTCAGCAAGCAGACTTGTATCATCTGCATAAAGCAGGTTGTTAATGAGTCTTCCCTCAATCGTGATGCTACTGTCTTCTTCATAAACTCCAACTTCTCAGATTATTTGCTTAGCATAGACATTGAAGAGGTATGATGAAAGAACACAGCCCTGATACATACCTTTCTTGACTTTAAACCAAGCAGTGTTTCCTTGTTCTGTTTGAACAACTGCCTCCGGGTCCTCATGTACTGATTCCTCATGAGTACAATTAGGTGCTCTAGTATTCCCATTCTTTGCAGTGTTATCCACAATTTGTTGTGATACACATAGTCAAATGCCTTTACATAGTTAATAAAACATAGATAGACACCTTTCTGGTATTCTCTTCTTTCAGCTAATATCCATCTGATATCAGCAATGATATCCCATCTTCCATGCTGTCTTCTGAATCTGGCTTGATTTTGAGAAGTTCCCTGTGTATATACTGCTGGAGCCACTTTTGAATGATCATTAGTAAAATTTTGTTTATGTGTGATATTAATGATATCTTTCAATAGTTTCCCCATTTGGCTGGATCCTTTTTCTTGGGAATAGGCACAGTCAGTTGGCCAGGTAGCTGTTTTCCAAATCTCTTGGCATAAACAAGTTAACACCTCTAGTGCTATTTGTTGAAACATCTCTATTTGTATTTCATCAATTCATGGAGCCTTGTGTTTCAGCAATTCTTTCAACACAGCTTCTGCTTTGTCTTTCATTACCATTGGTCACTGATCATACGCAATCTCTTGAAATGGTTTTTCATCCACCAATTCTTTTTTGTGTAGTGACTCAGGGTATTGGGGTCTGCTCTGGCCCAGCAAAAGACCACAGAGCTTCACCACAACACCAGGACACTTGGGGACCCTCAGGGGTGGGCAAAAGCTGGTTGATGGTACCAACAAGGACCTTGGGAGCCTTCTTATGTAAAAGAAAAAGGAACTTTGTTAACTTGCTCCTTTGCAGGGGAGCCTAATACTTTCTAGCTGACAGCACAGGTTACTGCTGCTATGATGGAATAACAGCTCTGTATCACAGTAACAAACAGCTCTAATGTCATTGCTGGCTACGCTGAAGGTCCAGTGATGTTGCCTCTCACAGATCTTCTTCTCCTTTCACTTCCTCCATGGCACAGGGAGATTGAGAGCTCTTCTTGGCTTGCTTGAGGTCTTCTTTCTTGACCTCGGAGTCTTGCCTCTCAGTGGCTTGACTGACGGTCTGGATGATCAAAGCGGCGAAGTCAGGTGTAGGATGTAACAACCATAGTCAAGGCAGTCGGGAAGAAAGAAAATAATAGACCCTTGTGGTAGTCAGTGGTGTGCTTACATACACCTTAGGTGGGGATGTGGACCAGAGTGCAACCAATCAGAGAGCAGCTCATGCCAGGAGGAGCAGCTCTCCATATGAGGGCTTGGAAAAGTGCACCTAGGATTGGGGGGTTAGGTGCAGGCTGGACCAATCACTGAGCTCCCCTTAGTAATTAATTGGATAGCTCTGGGAGGCCAATCAGGCTGAAAAAGTCCACACCAGAGCTGGGCTGTTTGAGGGCCATCTTAGATCACTGGATGGAAGAGGTAATAGGTTAAGGAGAGACCACAGGTGAAAGGTGAACTGGGACTTAGGTAGATTAGCTCTTAGGGAATCAAACAGGTCCCAGTCTAGACTCCTGGGTTAAGGGTAACCAAATGTGGCAGAAACAGGGCAGGATCTCGGGAGGGCTCAGACCTCAGCCCAGACTGAGTGAGCCTTGGCCCTGGCATCCTCCCAGGCCACCTTGAGGGTGTCCAGATTATTCCCTACATCAGCGTATTCCTTCTGTCTTCTTTTGATATTTCCTGCATCATCTAATATTTTCCCTGTAGAATCCTTCACTATTGCTTGAGGTTTGAATGTTCAATTCCCTAAGCTTGAGAAGAACAGAGCATATTCTTCCCTTTTGGTTTTCTGTCCCCAGCTCTTCACACACGTCATTATAATATTTGATATTGCCTTCTTGAGCTGCCCTTTGAAATTTCTGTCTAGTTTCTTAACTTCATCATGTCTTCCTTTTACCATAGCTGTTCCACATTCAAGGACAAGTTCGAGAGTCTCTTTTGACATGTTAATAGGTATTTTCTTATTTTCCTCCCTTTTAGTAACCTTTTGGCTTCCTCATGAATGATGACTTTGATGTCATGTAACAACTCATCTGGTCTTCTATCATTTGTGTCTAAACCCTTCAAACCTGTTCTTGATGTAGTTGTTGAACTCAAGTGGGATATACTCAAGTTCATACCTTGGCTTTCATACACTTGTTCTAATTTTCTTCAGTTCAAGTTTGGACTGCATTTGAGCAATTGATAGTCTGGTCCACAATCAGTACCTGGTCTTGTGCTGACATTTGATATTGAGCTTTTCCATCTTCTCTTTCCATAGTTGTAGTCAATTTGATTCCTGTATGTTCCATCTGGTGAATTCCATGTGTACAGTTGCCACTTATGTTGGTGAGAAAGTGTATTTGCAATGAAACAGTCTTTGGTCTGACAAAATTCTACCGTGCAATCCCAGCATCATTTCTGTCGCCAAGGCCATATTTTCTAACTACTAGCCTTCTTTGTTTCCAACCTTTGCATTTCAGTTACAGGTAATTATCAGTACATCCTGATTGCATGTTCAATCTATTTCAGATTGCAGAAACTGGTAAAAATCTTCCCTGTCTTCATTTGTGGCCTTAGTGATGGGTACATAAATTTAAATAATAGCCACATTAACTGGCCTTCCTTGTAGGCATATAGATATTATTCTATCACTTTCAGCATTGTTCAGCACAGATCTTGAGATGCCTTTTTTGATAATAAATGCAACCCCCTTTTCTTTAATTTGTCATTCCTAGCATAATAGACCATGTGGTTATCTGATTTAAAATGGCCCATGCCAGTCCATTTTAGTTCACTGATGCCTAGAATTCCAATGTTTACATGCTTCATTTCCTATTTGAAAATTTCTGATTTTCCTTGATTCCTACTCTGTACAGTTCCCTCCCCCAACTATTAATGGATGTTTACAGTTGTTCTTCCTCATTTTAAGTCATGCCACATCAGCAAATGGAGGTCCCTGGGGCTTCTACTCCATTTCTGTAATTAAAGTAGACTCTACTTTGAGGAGGCAACTCTTTCCCAGTTGTCTTTTGAGTGCTTTACAACCTTGGGGTATCATTTTCTGGCACTCTATCTGACAGCATTTCTCTGTTATTCATAGGGTTTTCAGTGGCTGATTGTTTTCAGCATGGGCTGCCAAATCCTAGTCCTTAGTCTTTCTTAATCTGGAAGATTAGCTGAAACCTGTCCACCATGGGTGAGCTTGCTGGTATCATTAATAATGGTAGGATAGCTTTCAGCATCACAGCAACATGCAAACCCCCATAGTATGGCAAACTGACAAACATGTGGGGGAACAAAGATCATAGCAGCTTTTGAAATTCTCTGAAGGAAATAGGGTATGGTCTTGCAGGGTGGCTGAGAATGGACACACAGCCACTGGTTGTGTCTCCTTCCATAAAAAGTCATGGAGAACTTTTCAGAAGTAGTCATATTTGGGGTGAGAATGGAGACTAAGAAAGAGCTAGCCCTAGAACAAGCTGGGACAACAACATGTTAGGGAGAGGGAGTGGTTTATGTAAATGCCCAAGGTAGCAACTTTGCTTGTGAGAGGAATATAAAGGAAGGCAAAATGCACAGTAATGTGGACACATGTGCACGTTACACACACACACACACACACACACACACACACACACACACACACACACAAATGAATGCTGACAAAGTGCAAATATCAACTAGAGTAGTATCTGGAAATCAAGATGAAGAAATTTCCTTGATATTATATTTTAAAAATTCTAATCCCTTTTCTTTCTCATCCCATGTACTCCTTCCATTTCAAGCACACACATTTAATTTGGAAAGGATTAAAAATATTGACCTCCAGAATGTAGTTCAGAATGTAATATGAAATGGCTCCTGTTTATGCTTGGTGAGTGATCTTTGTAAATTCATCTATTTGGGAACCACTTATTTCCAAAGGACTAATATGCAGCAGAAGAAAGCTCCTGCGTTAGTCACTTTTGCATCACTGTGAACAACATAACTGAGAGAGCAATTTAAAGGAGGAAAATTTTATTTTGGCTCATGGTTTCAGAAAGTTCAGAGCATCATGACTGGGAAGATGTACTCACATTGCGGTAGAGAGTTATTAGGTGCCATCCAGTCAGGTCCAACTCATAGTGACCTTATGTACAACAGACAGACCACTACCTGACACTGTGCCATGCCTGGCAGTATGTCATGCTTCTCTGCCATTCATAGAGTTTCAATGACTAATTGATTTGAGAGTGGTCTGCTGGATCCTTCTCCCAAGCCTACAGCATGCAGTATTCCCAGGTGGTCTCCCAACCAAAAACTAACCCAGCCAGATTCTGTTTAGCTTCTGAGATCTGACCAGATCACATTTCAGGGTGGTAAGCCTATAGAGGAAGCAGAGAGAAAGGAATGCTGCCAATTGGCTTACTTTCTCCTTTTGCTTTTTTATTCCATCCAGTCCCTCAGCCCATGGAATAGTGCCACCCACATTCAGGGTGGGTCTTCTTTCCATTAACCCTCTCGGGAAACTCCCTCTCAGACACACCCAGAGGTGTGTCACACCAATCTTATTGTTTGGTGCCACTGAGTTGGATCTGACTCATAGTACAACAGGATGAAACATTACCCAACACTGCCATACACATGATCTTTTTATGTTTGAGCCCAATGTTGCAGACACTATGTCTTTTTCTCATTTTGAGTGGTGCTGCATCAGCAAAACAAGGTCCCAGGGGCTTTACTGCATTCCTGTCATAAAGGCTGACTCTACTTTGGGGAGGCAACTCTTCCCCAGTGGTCTCTTGAATGCCTTCCAGCCTGGGGGTGTAATTTTATGACATTATATTTGACAATGCTTTTCTGCTACTCATAGAGCTTTCAATGGCTACTTGTTTCATGAGTGGGCTGCTAGGTCCTTCTTCCAGATCTGTCTTGCTCTGGAAGCTCAGCTGAAACCTATACACCATAGTGGCCCTACTGTTATCTGAAATACCAGTGCATAGCTTTCAGCATCACAGCAACATGCAAGCCCCCACAGCATGACAAGCTGACAGATATGTGGAAGACCAATCTTCTAAGCAATTTTAAATCCAGTCAAGCTGACAATGAAGATTAGCCATCCCAACTACTATATTTTCATGGACAGAAAAACCAATGTAATATACTGTCTAAACTGAAATTCCCAGCAAATAAACTTCTTTGGATACCATGGGTATTAAAAACTGTTTTGAGCATCATTTCTTAGTTGCATTTCTAACTCTTTAATTATGGAGGAAGCTGCCTTTTCTTACATTCCAAAAATTTTTAAATATTTTCTTTTGTGCTTTTCACAATTTCTCATAATCTTTTCCTTTTTCTACATGCATTTATTTCTTTAGATCACTCTTCATGAAACTTCCAAAATATTTTCAATTCAAGGTTCTTCTTCTTAGTGTTTTATCTGCTTTGGTAGGGGAAGATCCTGCCATGTCACTCCTTTGCCCTTTAAAGTACAAAAAAACAAATGATAGAGACATCCTCTTGTACTAGTATTTTAGAATCAGTGTTTCTCTGTCTTATAAATAAATCAGTTCTTGGATGAAATAGATCTTTAAAATAAACATGGCCTTTAAAATGACTATATTCTGTAATCACAAAGTCATGAATTAGAGTGTTTCAAAGGTGGATCATGTGTTTTTCATGTTAATTTGGAATTTTTTCAATTGACTTTGAGATACTGTTACACTTTACCTTGCTTTTGGTATTTTATGTGCCTTAAAACTTGTTGCTACTGTATAATAACTAGGAGAGCATAGCTTCAGGGTTCCAATTACTCTGGCAAAGGAACCGTATTACATTGTCTCCAACTAAGCGTGTAATTACTGTCTCTATTTCCAGACCATTTCAGCAAATTCAGAACCCAGACAGTATCCATGCACATTTAGGATGCATATGAACACTTTTGATGTCTTCATTGCAGCAGACTAGTAATATCAGAGTAGTTTTTTTGAAGAATATGGTATACTTTAGCATGGGCAGCAAATATTTTATTATACCTAAAGACTTGGTTTAAAATTAAGTGTGAAATTCTCAAAAATCTCAATGGGGATAGAATCACCTCTGCCCTCTGCCAGGAGAGTATTTTTATTTTAAATGACAGAGATGTCTTCAAGTGGCCACAATGCCTGGGTACAGGTGAATTATCTGCAATACAATTTGCATATCCTGCTAGACATGGATGTAGGTTAAAAAAAAGTCTATTGATAATTATCTGAACTCAGGCCTAACTTGATTTTGCAAATAAACACAAAGTGGTTTTGCATAATTGTAATACTCAGTGAACTTGGCAGGGATACAGTCACTGTGTAACTCAAGAGACAACTGAAGTTGGTTTCATTCAGAACTTTATGAAGAGCTGTTTACCATTTTTAAAAAATTCCTGCCATTGATAGCAGCATAGCCTGAATTACCAATAAAGCATGTCCCAAGTTATTATACATTTGTAGCAGTTGTAGTTAAGAGGATTCTGTTTAGGTGCCACCATCCAACAATTCAATTGTCTTCTAACCAAGAGTATCATATCTAAGCACTTATCTTTTGAAATATATTTTATTATAGCTACTTTCCCAATATTTTCTTCATATTACAAGTGGATTTGGTAGAAAGTATTTCTCCCCAGGATATCAGAAAGGCATTACAAAATAAGTATATTTTAAAGGAAATTTTGGTGAGCAGCTCTAAAATATATCATTCCTCCAGGGAGAAGGGTGGTGATGTATGCGTGTACGCATGTGTACTTCAGAGCAAAGAAAGAAAAGGAAGGAAAGGGGGAGTGGGAGAATCAGGCTTGATTTCAACTCCCTTGTGCATTAGGCCTTGTGCCCAGCCCTTCAAATACATGATCTCATTTTTGAGCACGGTGCAGTGAGATGCATGTGTGCTTTGAATCTCATGGCCTCACAGTGCCACATTTAGAGACAAATACTTGACATTTGGAGAGCGAAGAACAAGAGAGGATGAGTAGATGAATATTCTTGACATTAATGGACTGTTAGAATTATTTAAAATTTCTATTAAATAAGTGGCAGCCTCAGAGTCTGATTTATGGTAGTTAATGAAATTTTCACTAAGAAATATCATGAAATTTGAAAAAATCATAGTTGATGCACATAGGAATTCATATGCATATGAATGTTCATGCATGTTGATTCACTCGTGCTTCCTATTTATAGCTTTCAGGCCACATTCGCAAGTGATAAATGAACATTAAAATGCTACACATATGTTTATATCCACTTTTAGTTATGGAGTTGTTTCAAAATGTGCTGTCTCTGCTGAGCCAAGTCACAGGCATTTGGAAAGAACAAAATATTTAAGATTTCTAAGGTGAACCAAAGAGGAGAAGTAGGAAAAAAAAAGACTTAAAAGATACAGATAGCAATAGTAAAAAACATACAATTTATTTTTGAAATAGGGCTCACTGTGTAGCCCAGGCTGCCTGCAAACTTGCCTCAGCCTCCCAAGTGCTGAAATTATGGGCTTATGTCACCACACTGAGCACACATTTATTTTTAAAGGATCATATAAGAAATAAAATGTGTCAGAATTCATTACTAATCCTTCACTGGTTGGTTGTAGACTTTAAAGACTGACAAAACAGGACCTTTTTGGTACATAGATATTGCCTTATCATTTTTAAGTTTTGAAGGTAATTTTTCTGCAAAACAGTTTAGAGTTGTCAATTTAAACCAATTTTAATTTTGGATAAGTGACAGGTTTCTTTTTAAAGTGGTCAGGTAAAGCTAGAGGTTAGTATTTAATGAGGAGAATATGTCTGGGCATCTTTTCTTTTACTGGCCAGAATATTGCTGTATGAAGGAATTAAACAAGGTAGGAGAGGCTGAGTTTGGAAGAGAGAGTACCTGTGTTGGAAAGATGGCATTTTGCAGCCATTGCAATAAAATTAAAGATAAACTAGAATTAAAAAATCTCTTAAATTTCTTTTGGTGGCAAATTGCAGAAACCAAAATAAACTGGTTTAAGCCAAAAAGAGAACATGTTAGCTTACCTACTAGAAAAGGCTGACTGTATTACTTGCTTCAGGCATAGCTAGATAAAAGAGTTAAAATTTTGTTATTAGGTTGGTGTCTCTTTCTCTTCTACCTGTTGAGTCAAGTCTTCTTTCTCTGAATTGACTTTGCACTCTAAAATAAACTCAACATATGAGTCAACAGAAACACCTTTCCTAAATTATCGTTATCCAAGTAGAATGAAGCTTCCTTTTTTCCAGAAGAAAGCAAACAAAACTGAGATGTGTTTTATTGAATCAATTGGAGTCACATGTACATGAAGCAAATACTATGGCTGGGGGATGGATGACTCCTACTGGTCTGACCAAAGACATGTACCTTTAAGGTGAGAGCAAGGAGCCTGGTATCTGCTCCACCAGAGCCTGAATCTAATGCACTGAGAGTAAGTAGGAGGCAAGATTTGATACCCTTTGACTGTTGGTGGCCTAATGTAGGTGGGCCCACCCAAATATTGAGAAGACTTTTTTTTTTACATATGTTGTTGTTGTTGTTGTTGTTGTTGTTGTTGTTGTTAGGTGCCGTCGAGTCAGTATCCGACTCATAGCGACCCTCTACACAACAGAGGAAACACTATTGTCAGTGCTTCTCTGCTGTTCATAGGGTTTTCAATGGCAGATTGATTTTTGGGAGTGGGTTGCCAGGTCCTTCTCCCTTACATATGTTACAGTCACATAAATACTAATTTTGTTCCTCTTTCTCTTCAGATGTAAGAATGCATAGTTAGGGAATGACAGAATTTTATAACTGAAAGAGGCCTTGTCAATTATGTAGTCCAACACCATCAATTTAAATATTCTTGAGGGATTGCTCATCTTTAAATTGAAACTTGCTGATTGCAAGAGCTGGCTATATTATAGCAGTACAAAGTACTTGAGAGGAGTAGTATAAAATATGAATCAGAATTTTATTAAAACCAGTCAAAAATATCTTAATGGTATTTTAGGAATTGCCCCTTGATCTGGACTACAGAAAGTTTATACAAAATTTAGAAAAAAATCATCTTTTTCCCTTCCCAGATACACTATCATTTCTAAAGTTTCTATTATTATAGTAACTTGTTTCTTAATCTAGTTGTTGTTGTTAGGTGCCGTCGAGTCGGTATCCGACTCATAGCGACCCTCTGTCCAACAGGGGAAACACTATTGTCAGTGCTTCTCTGCTGTTCATAGGGTTTTCAATGGCAGATTGATTTTTGGGAGGGGGTTGCCATGTCCTTCTCCCAAGCCTACAGCTTCCAGTGTTCCCAGGCCGTCTCCCATCCAGGTACTAACCAGGCCCGACCCTGCTTAGCTTCCGAGATCTGATGGGATCGGATGCCACAGGGCTACAGCTGCAGGCCTTAATCTAGTATCCTCATTGAAACGTCATTCTGCTTTCATTTTTTCTTCTTTATATTTTTGCTTCTTATGACCAACCAATATTTGTCCTAATTATCACTAATGAGCACAGTTTATATGGCCCCTTGCTAGTAGAAAATGACCATTCCAGAAATGTGTAGGTATAGAAATATTTATATCTACCCATTACCAGCAATCATTATTAGATATAATTTATGGAAGCAGTTTTAAAATATTAAATATATTTTGAAGTAACTACTGAGTGCCTTGAATATAGGGAGAGATATTTGATCTCAAACTAATAAATTCCCATTATTTGAGGTTTTATCATTATTAGTTTTGACTGCACATTTGAAAATATGTGACTGTAATCCCACTGTCCAGCCCTAACAGTGATGGAAAGCAAGGGGCATATTTCAAAGGCAGACAGGATCGAAGGAATCCAAAGGTATTCTTTTGTGTCTGCAACTAGTCACCTCAGTTTATTAGAGCTGGTGATAATGAGGCCAAAACCAAGAATTTGATCTCTGGGAGGCCCTGAGCATCCTGGATTTGAAGCCACTATCTCTGTTATCAAAAGGACTAATACTTAGAGGATATGGAGAAAGTGATGCATAACATCCGCCAATACTATCTGCACATTGCTGTCCTAGGCTAGAGGCCAGAATCTTCATTCCAGAGGCATTTACATAATAAATGGAAATTATAAGATGATGGAGATTTCTGTGGAATCCATGAGAGCCTATTTAAGGTATGAATATAATTAGACATCTTTGTTGTACTTAAGACAGTAATATTAAATTTTGCAGGAAATACTGATTTAAAAAAATCCAAAGGTCAAAACATGAAATACAAATAAATACTATAATAGGATTAAAGGGCAAGAAAAGCTAATGGTGAGCCTGTTCATTCAATATAATGAGATTATTCTCAGGCAGATGAGTCCTTAGTTTAAACCAGAAAATGAGCTGTGCAGAGCAGAGATGTTATACTGCAATTTCTATGAACTCTCTGCTTTATGTTTTGCTGATATATATTAATTGTGATTTCTTTTGGGGAAAATTTTTCCCCAAGAGAAATCACAATCAATATTTCCTGTAAAACTTAATATTACTGTCTTAAATATAACAAAGATATCTAATACTGAATACAGAAAGTACAATTCTAATAAAGAATTAATGGAACTTAAAAATTATAAATAATATCCTAATGACCTTATATTATTAGCATATTTAGTATGTTGATTTTTTTTCCTGCTCCAAAATACTCACTGTAAGTCAGCTTTCAGTCGCTATAACTAATTTCTGAGATAATTAACTTATAAAAGGCACAGGTTTCTTTTGGCTCATAGTGTTAGAGGTCTGTCCATGATTGAGTAGACTCATTGCTTTCAGGCCTCTGACAGGGTGCTGGTAGGAATGGCAGGGAGCACATGTCCTAGCAAATTGCTTACTTCATTGCTAAGAAACAAAAAAGGAGAGAGGAGGATCGATCCTTCGATCCTGTACGTTCAGTACAGGGGGACTGAACCTAGGGCTTTGTACATGCTAGGCAAGTTCTCTACCACTGAGCTGCACCCCAGCCCCCTTTGTAAATTTTGAGATAAGGTCTGAGTTACATGGGCTGCTTCTGGCCTCAAAGCTGCAATTCTCCTGCCTCAGGCTCCTAAGAAGCTGGGATTACAGGTGTGTATAATGCCTCCTGGCTCTAAAATACTAAGTTTATTACCTATATTCCAGTTAAGATAGCATATCAAATAAAACATAATGATTCTGAACTATACCATTTTTTAATTTATCAAAATCTCAAATATAAATACAATCTTTATAGTTATATTGGCAATTACTCCTAATATGCCATCAGAGCTCATCCAATTAAATTAATGTATTATCTTTAATAGGTTATTATAGTGATATTATTTAGTTCAATTAAGGTTTTAACTGTGTGGATAAAATACTTTTCAACTTGGAAAACTGAATTAGGTTTTTACAGTGTAGTGACTTATTCTGGTAGCTATAATATGGATTTATGGTGTAAATTAATAATAATAAAATGAGGATCAAATATTCATCTAAAGCTGTAGTTTTGATTCTGAATGTTCCCAAAGGCTAATATGTTAAAGGCTTGGACTTCAAGTGCGTTGGCAGTGTTGGGAGATGGTCAAACATTACGATGTGTTATCCTTAGGTCACTAGAGTAGTGTCCTTGAAGGAGATTGTCTCTTCCTCCTCCTCTCTCCTTTTTTGTTTCTTAGCAATGAAGTAAGCAATTTGCTAGGACATGTGCTCCCTGCCATTCCCACCAGCACCCTGTCAGAGGCCTGAAAGCAATGAGTCTACTCAATCATGAACTGAGACTTGTAACACTATGAGCCAAAATAAACCTTTGCTCTTTATAAATTAACTATCTCGGAAATTTGTTAGAGTGACTGAAAGCTGACTTACAGTGAGTATTTTGGAGCAGGAAAAAAAATCAACATACTAAATATGCTAATAATATAAGATCATTAGGATACTATTTATAATTTTTAAGTTCCATTAATTCTTTATTATAATTGTACCTCTAGATTCAGTATTAGTCACCATTAATCAGTTTTTGAGTGTCTGAAATGGAAATGTCACCATGTATAAGATGTTAAGCCAGTTACTGTGGGGAAAGAAATATATATTAAAAATTCACTGATATCACTCGCAAGTTCTTGCTTCCAAAAGGGTCAAAAAAGAAGAATGAAGGGAAGGAAGGAAGGTAGAAAGGAAGGAAGGAAGAAAAGAAAGAAAGAAGAAAGGAAAGAAAGCAGGAAGGAAAAAAGGAAGGAAAAATGAAAGAAAAGAAAGAAGGAAAGAAAAAGGAGAAAAGAAAAAGAAAAAGAAAAAAAAGAAAAAGAAAAAAAAAAGGTCTTACCTTTGGCATTGCCCGAGAAGTCTGTTGTTGAATGGAATTGATAATCACCCTTCATTGTGCATGTTCTATGTGTCAGACCCAACCAGGCCAAAGGAGAAAGAAGAATGAACAATGGTCATGCAGAAAGGGCCATGGCCACAAGCAGCCTATATACTGTACAAAGTGTACCCAATGGATACTTAAAGAAAAGGTCATTTTCAAAACGCAGTAGAGGGTAGCAGCTGCCAGGGACATTGCCAGAATGTCTTTGATGCTTATGTGCTTTTCAAATTCTATGTGAAGTCACATTACTATGTGAGTTGGGCCATGCCCAGCAACGTAGTCAGGAATCAATCTCACAGAACCAGGAAGGCTCAAACAACCCCACCTCAATTGAGATCTGCTTGTGCTGCCCCTCCCACCTCTACCAAAACCCACGTAAGGAGCTGGGTCCTTAAGGACTAAAGAAAAACTATCCTCTGAAGGAAACATAATAAAATGGAAATTATACTTTAAAAAAAAGTATTGCTCTATTTTATTTGTTATTATTACTAATTATTATCATTATCATTATTATTATTATTATTATTTTGCAATTCTTTGGGGTTTACCCCAGGGCCTCATATACTTTGCAAGTGCCTACCACTGGGCTGCACCCCTGACCCATTCTCTATTTTTTATTTTTGTGTCAGGATCTCACTAAGTTATGCAGACTGCATCTGGCCTCAAACTGGCAATCCTCCTGCCTCTACCTCTCTACTTTCTGGGATTACAGAGTTGCTAACATTGCCCTTCTTGAAGAATGTATGGCCTAGAAAAGATGCAAGTATAAAATACTTAAAATGACAAGGAACAGTATAAAACATTTTGTAAGATCCAATGAGGGATTTGGAGAGGGAATGTGCTAATAATTCAAAACAAGAGCAAGATCATTATGAGAATTGAGCTAGGTCTGGAGGAATAAATGTACTTCATAGAGTAGAGTGTGTCTGGAAACTCCCAAGTATGTGCAGATACCGCTATTCCAATATTTTCTTAGATGTAGTCATTCTACATTTTTAACATATTTTAAGCTAGTGTTTCAGTTTCAAGAATGAGTTTTCTCTTATGCCCATTGTGATGTATAATGTGAATTAGAAATATGAATATTTGCAGATTGGGGAAAAGAGGGTGATTGATCAAGCCCTTGGTTCAAAGCACACTGACATTATTAGTCCAAGGACTAACTTCCTTTTATAAAATATTTAATTTTTAAAATGTATTTGTTCAGCTCATGCCCTATATTTGATATTGCATCTCCATATAGCTGCCTATTTGTGTACACAGTAAGACTGTGGGCTGGGATTTAGCTCAGTTGGTAGAGCGCTAGGCTGCAGTCTCTGAGGTCTCAAGTTCAATTCCCAACACCCCAAAAATGGGAGAAGGGCCTGGCAATCCACTCCCAAGGCAATCCTGATACAGTCACCATTGAAAACCCTATGAGGGTCGCTATGAGTCGGATACCGACTCGACGGCACCTAACAACAAACAACAACAATGTAAGACTTTACACTTTAATTTAAAATTTTTATTCATATATATACACATATATATTATATGTAATATATATGTGTATATATATTTTTATTCATATCTACATATATATTATATATACATATATATGTATATATATGAATAAAAATTTTAAATTAAAGTTAAAGTCTTACATATATATTATATATATACATATATATGTGTGTGTGTATATATATATATATATATATATATATATATATATATTGTTGTTGTTGTTGTTGTTAGGTGCCGTCGAGTCAGTATCCGACTCATAGCGACCCTCATAGGGTTTTCAATGGCTGTTTCAGGATTGCCAGGTCCTTCTCCCATTTTTACGGTGCTGGGAATTGAACTCGAGACCTCAGAGACTGCAGCGCAGCGCTCTACCAACTGAGCTAAATCCCAGCCCCACATATATATATATATACATACATATATATATGGATATATATATACATATATATGGATATATATACACATATATATATGTATATATATGTGTATATATATCCATATATATGTATATATATGGATATATATACATATATATGTGTATATATGTATATATATACATATATATGTATATATATATCATATAATGTGTGAGACAAGTCTTAAAATTTACAAATATTTATTTATTCAAATGTCAAAGAATGGTTTAACAGCCAGGGTTCTCAAGAGGAGCAGAATCAGTAAGATACTATGTATATAGAGAGATGGAGATGGACAGAGAGAAGGTAAAGATAGAGTGAGAGAAACAGATGGTACTTTGGGAGAATTGGCTTACACAACTATGGGGATGGTCAAGTTTGAAATCTATAGGGCAAGCCAGCAGGCTGGAGGCTCTCAGGTAGAAGCTGCTGCTGCAGAATTTCTGAGGGTGCTCTTAGTTTTGCTCTTTAGGACTTCTACCTAGTTGGATGAAGCCCATCTGCTTCAAGGCAATCTCCTTTAATTAAAATAGTCTGGTTATAGATATTAATGACATCTACAAATTACCTTCACAAGAAGACATAGATTACTACTTGAGAGATACATGGGTATGAGAGTGTGGCCAAGCTTATGTATAAAACTAGTCATCACACATGGCTTCTTGTTTCCTATTCCGCTTAAGATCTTCCCTGCTCCATCAAATAACTTTATTAATGTAGACTTATATACATGAGTTCAACATGACAATACATGTAGGAAGATATAAACTCTCTCTTCAACTCAAGAAGAAGACAGAAATATGTACTTTCTGTACCTAACTTAATAACATTCTCTTTGAGAAAGGCTTAAAAAAGGAGGCTTCAGAGTTGGAATGTGAAATGCATAGGAGGAAGGAACTGAAACTAGTTATTGGCATGTTGTTCTTGCTGTTAGGTGCCTTTGAATTGGGTCTGATTCATAGCGATTCAGTGTTCAACAGAATGAAAACTTCCCCAATTGGGTGCAAGGCACTCAATCTTTTTTAGGTTTGAGACCATTGTTGCAGACACTCTGTCAACCCATCTAGTTGAAGGTTTTCCTTTTTTTCATTCATTACCACTCTCCCAATCATGAAATACTTCTTCAGGGATTGGTCCCTCCTGACTACATGTCCAAAAGTAAGACACAGTCCAGTCATCCTTGCTTCCAAGAACAGTCTGGTTACACTTCTAAGACAAATTAGTTGGTTCCTTTGGCAGTCCGTGGTATATTGACTATTCGATTCCCATACCATAATTCCAAAACATCAATTATTCTTCTATCTCCCTTATTCGCTGTCCAGCATTCACAACCATGTGATGCAACTAAAAATACCACAGCATGAGTCTGGTATATCTTCATCTTTAATATGACATCTTTACTTTTCAACACTTTAAAGAGGTCTTTTGCAACAGCATTTCCCAATTCCCATTCCCAATGCATATTTTAATTTCTTGACTCTTGTTTCCATTGGTGTTTGTTGTAAAGCCAAGTAAAACAAAATCTTGGACAGCCTTTTCTTTCTCCATTTATCATGATGTTGCTTACTGAATCAGTTTAAAGGATTTTTGTTTTGTTGATGTTGAGATATAATCCATACAGAAAGCTCTGGTTTTTTACCTTCCTCAGTAGCTGTTTCAGACACTCTTCACTTTCAGCAAGCAGACTTGTGTCATCTGCATAATGTAGGTTGTTTATGATTCTTCCTCCAATCATAATGCCGTGCTTTACTTCATAAAGTCCAGCTTCTTGGGGTTATTTTCTCAGCATAGAAATTGAAGAGTTCTAGTGAAAGGACACAACCCTGCCACACACCTTTCTTGACTTTAAGCCCAGCAGTCTTTCCTTGTTCTGTTTGCAAGACTGCCTTCTGGTCCATGTACAGATTCCTTATGAGTATAATTAAGTGCCCTGGTATTCACATTCTTTGCAATGTTATCTATGATTTGTTATGGGCCACATAGTCAAATGCCTTTGTATAGTCAATAAACTATAGACGTCTTCCCGGTATTTTCTACTTTTGGTTAATATCTATCTGACATCAGCAATAATGTCCCTGCTTCTATGCTGTCTTCTGAATTTGGCTTGGTTTTCCAGCAGCAACCTGTCTATATAGTGATGCAGTCATTTTTGAATGATCTTTGGTAAAATTTTGCTTGCATATGATATTGATATCATCTGATAGCTTCCACATTTAGTTGGACCCCCTTTCTTGGAAATAGGCATATATATGGATCTCTTCCAATCAGTTGAGAAGGTAGCCATTTTCCAAATCTCTTGGCATGGCATAAACAAGTTAGCACTTCCAGTGTTGCATGTGTTTGTTGAAATACCTCTGTTGGTATTCCATCAATTGATGGAGCCTTGTGTTTTATAAATAACTTCAAAGGCAGCTTCCACTTCATTCTTCAGTACCATTGGTTTCTGATCCTATGTAATCTCGAAATAGATGGTCCTCCACCACCAATTCTTTTGGATATAATGACTCTGTGTATTCCTTCCACCTTATTCTGATGTTTCCTATGTTGTTTAAAATTCCCCCTGTGTAATCCTTCACTTTTGCCACTTGAAGCTTGAATTTTTATTCTTCAATTCCATAAGCTTGAGAAAAACAGAATATATCTTCCCTTTTTGTTTCTTATGTCTAGCTCTTTTCACATGTGATTATAATATTAGATTTTGTCTTCTTGGTCTACCTTTGGAAATATTTTGTTTAGTTCCTTAAATTCATCATTCCTTTTACTTTAGTGGTTTGATGTTCAAGGGCAAGTTTCAGAGTCTCTTGACATGTAATTTAGTCATTTCTTTTTTTCCTATATTTTAAATAACCTTTTGCTTTCCTCATGGATTACATCTTTGATGTCATGCCATAGCTCATCTAATCTTCTATCATTAGTGTCTACCACATCAAATATGTTGAGGTAATCTCTGAACTCATGTGGGATATACTCAAAATCATACTCGGCTCTCATACACTTTTTCTAATTTTTGTCAGTTTTAGTTTGAACCTGCATATGAGCAGTTGATGGTCTGATCCACAATTAGCATGTGGTCTTATTCTGACATTTGATATTAAGGTTTTCTATCATCTCTTTCCACGGGTGTAGTCAGTTTAGTTACTGTATGTTCCATTTGGTTTGGTTGCCATCTATGTTGGTGAAAAAATGTATTTGCAATGAAAAGGTCATTGGTCAGACAAAATTCTATCATGTGATCTCCAGCATAATTTCTGTCAGCAAGCCATATTTTCCAACTACTGAGCCACCTTCTTTGTTTCCAACTTTTGCATTCTAGTCACCAGTAATATCAGCATACCCTGATTGCATGTTTGATCTATTTCAGATTGCAGGAGTTGGCTAAAACCTTACTTATCTTTATTTGTGGCATTAGTGGTGCATGTGTAAATTTGAATAATATTCATATTAACTGGCCTTCCTTGTAGGCATATGAATATTATTCTATCAGTGACAGCATTGTACTTGAAGACAGATCTTGAGATGTCTTTTTTGATGATAAATACAACCCCATTTCTCTTTAATTTGTCATTCCCAGCATAGTAGACCATATGATTAACTGATTCAAAATGGCCCGTGCCAGTCCATTTTAATTCACTGATGCCTAGAGTGTTGGTTTATGCACTCTATTTTCCTTTTGATGATTTCTCATTTTCCTAGAATCATACTACATACATTCCACATTCCAATTATTAATGGATGTTTGCAGTTGTTCCTTCTCATTTTGAGTCATGCCACATCGGAAAATGGAGGTCCCTGGGGCTTGTCTCCATTGTAGTCATTAAAATAGACTCTACTTTGAGGAGGCAACTCTTCCCTAGTCTTCTTTTGAGTGTCCTCTATCCTGGGAGGCTCATTTTCCAGCAGTATATCTGACAGTGCTTCTCTGCTCTTCATAGGGTTTTCAATAGCTAATTGTTTTAGGAGTCAGTTGCTAGTTCCTACTCCATAATCTCTCTTAGTCTGGAAGCTCAACTGAAACCTGTCCACCATGAGTGACATTGCTGATATCTTTAGTATTGGTAGCACAGCTGTCAGCATTACAGCAACACACAAGACCCCACAATACCACCAAGTGACAAACATGTGAGGGATTAATGGCATAATTGTCCTTAACTCTGAGACTATCCCAGAGTCTTGTTGAATGAGATTGGTAACTAGCCTTCATTGAGCATATTGACTCCTATGGAAGCCTCATAAAATTCTTCCAAATAGCAGAACAAATACTTACATTTGTAGCTCTCCAAATGATGCTAAAAATGTATAAGGTTCACTTTGAAAAGATACATTTTTATTTTATTATCCTTTTCCTTTCAAAATGTTTAAGTACTGCATTTTAGGGTGATTAAAATGATTACAATTACAGCACAGGGTGAAAGAGAGTTTATTTTGATTATTAACACCTTATTATTGTGTACTTTGATCCTGTATTTTCAACAACCAGGTTAATAAATAATTATAAAAGAAACTTTACCCTTACTCCTACCTATGTCATGCTTTCTGAGTTATAGCTTGAGTTTTGGGGAGTAAAGACACCATACTTGACTTCTCATCCCTCAAGCAACAGAACAATAGTAGGAATTTTATATCACCCAAACGGTTTTCTACAACCAAATAAGTAATCCTATACTTAGCCTGCAGCCATAGCACTGTGGCATCTGATCCTGTCAGATCTTGGAAGCTAAGCAGGGTTGGACCTGGTTAGTACTTGGATGAGATTGCCTGGGAACACCAGGCTTGGGAGAAGGACCCAGCAACCCACTCTCAGAAAACAATTACTCATTGAAAACTCTGTGAATTGCAGAGCAGCATGACAATAGTGCCTCATATGTTGTACATAGGGTTGGTATGAGTTGGACACTGACTTGATGGCATATAACAACAACAACATATTTAATCTGATAAAATTACCATTGATTCAGCTCTATCTTTCATGTGGGCAAAGCAAAATGCAATCTCATATAGTTATTATAACTTTTAAAGACTCTTGTTTGTGTTAGCTCCACTGTCATATCAATACCAAAGATAAATATAAGGCATATCTCTGAAGATGGGATACTTGTATATTTATAAATCAAAGTATTTGGTGTAGAAAGAATCTCAGCATCCATATAATAATCCTTTTAAGATCCAAGAGTTCATGTCCTAGCACTAGGTGAAAAGAAAACCATGACCAAAATTCAGCCTCTGTACCCTATCCCAACTGCAGTCCAACCAATTATACTAAATTCTGTCCTGTTAGCGGTCAGTCTTAAAAACAAAAACAAAAACAAAAAAATTTCCCACTGTCTGCAGTGGTACATGCCTTTAATCCTAGTTCTTCAGGAGGTAGAGGCAGATGGATCGCAAGTTCAAGGCCAGAGGTAGCCTGCATAACTTAGAGAGACCTTGTCTCAAAAATACAAAGTATTTTTGCACTGGGGATATCGCTCAGTGGTTGAGTGCTTGAAAACTGCATGTGTGAGGCCCTGGGCTCAAGTGCCCAGTAACACACACACATCCACACATACCCCCCCCCCACACACACACAAATTCTCTTTGTAAACTCTGCCCACATATGAAGATATATCTCTGCATTGATCTTTGGGAATTATGATATGATCAATGTGTGGTAGTGAATGACTCTATGTTCCCTAGGCTTAGGCTGCACCAGTGCTGAGGTTTCTGGAGACAATCAGGGAGCTTTTCTAAGAGATTGCACCTGTACATTGTTCCGGGATTTACCTGTAGTACCTGGCTTTATTCTTGAGACAACCACAGAGGAGTCTTTTCTCAGGCCAGGCACTGTCAATGTTTGTCTCGAACACAATCTTTGTTCCTGTTGTCATTATGAAGAGGAATATGTGATGTCATCATGTACAGGCTCATTCTGGACATTTTAGTTTTTGATTATAGGGATTTATTTAGTAGACTCAAGAAAAATTTAGGCCAGAAGCAGGTACTTCATAGGTAAAAAGTCACCACACTGCCTCCATGCTGAGTCCTGAGACCTGTGACCACCACAGTCTGGTATGGAAATTGCCAAGTGTATACACTTCTCTGAGGACCTTAACTGCCCTGTGATTTTCTAAGACATTATGCTTGTTTCAATTATCAAAAGTAGAGCTCATAACAGCAAGCTCTGCCCAATGTGTTGACACTAGAATATCCCCTATAGAAATTGAATTTCTGCTATAAACAACTTCCATACCAAATTTCCCCTCAAAATTCTGAAGCTTGGCTATATTGTATAAATGCTTTATTTATGAACTTTCAAGAAAAAGAAGGGAACTTCTTAATATGCTCACAGATCATCATCACTGGGAAGTATGGTCCTATGTATTGTCACCAGAAACTTTTTCTTTACTTGGTTCTTTGACTAAATGCCTTCATATCTTTTTTATTTTCCTGATATAGCTTTTCAATGCTCTTCTATAAAGAGCTGACTTTATTCTTAGAAATAATACTTTTGTTTATAGGTAATGTTGTTGTAGTTGTTGTTGTTAGGTGCCGTCGAGTCGGTATCCGACTCATAGCGACCCTCTGTACAACAGGGCAAACACTATTGTCAGTGCTTCTCTGCCGTTCATAGGGTTTTCAATGGCAGATTGATTTTGGGGAGGGGGTTGCCAGGTCCTTCTCCCAAGCCTACAGCTTCTGGTGTTCCCAGGCGGTCTCCCATCCAGGTACTAAACAGGCCCAACCCTGCTTAGCTTCCAAGATCTTATGGGATCGGATGCCACAGGGCTATAGCTGCAGGCTCTCTTTATAGGTAATATAAAGCCCATAATACTCCTTTAAATAACTTAAGTAGCTATGAATAAATGCATTTTAGGACAGGAATAAAACACAGCAAATTATAAAACTCAGATTCTTAAATATAAGCAAGATTATTTAAAAGTTACATTTATATGACATTACTGTTCTGACTTTTCAAGTATATTATTCTTTCTTTTTTTCTGGTGCTTGAAATCTGTTGAGAAGCAACTAGTGATAGAAACCTGAAGAAAGAAGCAGGTTGCAAGTAGAACCCAGAAATATCTTGGGTTTTTACTTTATCTCTTTCTTTGATGGTTTGCTAGTTTTCATTTATTAATTCTCATGATGCTAAACCAATCTCATGTGTCTAGACAGAAACTGAAGCTTGCAAGAATGCTTTCACCTTTACTTGGTATTGATGGTGTCTTCATTATACAACATTAATGTCATAACTACATGTATGACCATAAAAGGGAATATAAATATCATTGTAAACAAAATTGGTAAAGCCAGTTATCACACAAGAAATGAGACAAACAAAAATACAGTGTGACCACACCTCCACTCCCTGAGAGAAAGGTCAGATACCATCTAAGTAATACTATTAAAGATACATTTGCCTCCTTATGCATCTTGTTGTTGTTGTTATGTGCTGTTGAGTTGAATCTGATTCATAGTGATGCTATGTACAGCAGAATTAAACACTACCCAGCACTGTACCATGCGCGTGATCTTTATATGTTTGAGCTCATTGTTACAGCCTCTGTGTTTCTTCTCACCTTGAGTCATGCTACATCTGCAAAAGGAGGTCCCAAGAGCTTTCCTCCATTGCCATTAAGACTCTACTTTGAGGAGGCAACTCTACCCAGTCATTTCTTGAATGCCTTCTAGCCTGGCACTATATTTTATGGCACTATATTTGCTGGTGCTTCTCTGCTATTCATAGGGTTTTCAATGGCTTATTATTTCAGGAGTGGGCTACCAAGTCCTTCTCCCTGGGCTGCCTTGGTCTGGAAGCTCAGCTGAAGCCTGTCTACCATTGGTGGTCTTGCTGGTATCTGAAATACAGATGGCATAACTTTCAGTATCACAGCAACACACAAGCCCCCACACCATGACAAGCTGACAGATGTGAGGTTAAGCATCTTACTGATTGGAAAATTCATATAAATTTATTGAGTAAAGTTCAAAATTTTAGAAAAGTAGAAAAAATAAATTTTGCCAGTAATCTGTCTGAATACCCCACTCCTGAAGAGTTGCTCTATTTTCTTCTAATCTTTTAAGAATGTATGTGTTTTGTTCACTTTTGGTCATAGTATGTGTTCTGTTTATGTTTGCTTAACTTTGCAGCGTTATGATTTATCTACATTATTAAAAAATTGTCAACAAAATCCTTGATGACTTGGTAATAATCTATCATGTACCTTATACAATAATTCATCATGAGCAATTTCCCTAGTGATTTACAATTTGGTTATTTGCTATTTTTCACAATTATACATTTGACAATGGCAAACACCTTTGTGCTAAAACCACTTTGAGTGGGATGTGTGTGTATTTGTACATCAGGTTATTTCCTTAGGATAGATTTCTAGAAGAGGAATACCGGGTTTTTAAGGCCACCTCCCCACACATAATAAAATTTACTGGTCAGAGGTTTGTAGTAATTTATAATTTACATTACTACTGCCACTTTTATAAATATCTTAATTTTAAAAATCAGGATGAGAGTAGATTTTCAAGTACTAATGTACATGTTAGCCTGTAGCTGTAGCCCTGTGGCATCCAATCCCGTCAGATCTCGGAAGCTAAGCAGGGTTGGGCCTGTTTAGTACCTGGATGGGAGACCGCCTGGGAACACCAGAAGCTATAGGCTTGGGAGAAGGACCTGGCAATCCCCTCCCCAAAATCAGTCTGCCATTGAAAACCCTATGAACAGCAGAGAATCACTGACAATAGTGTTTCCCCTGTTGTACAGAGGGTCGCTATGAGTCGGATACTGACTCGACAGCACCTAAGAACAACAACAACAATGTAAATGTGGATTTAAAAAACTTAAAAATTAATTTAAAAATGAATTTGCCAGGTGCAGTGGCACACACTTGTAATTCCAGCAATTTGGGAAGTGGAGGCCAGAAGATCACAAGTTTGAGGCCAGGTGCAGTATGTGTAACTTAGTGAGACCCTGACTCAAAATAAAAAAATAAAAACTGGATTGGGAGTGCAGCCTAGTCCTAGAGCACTTGCAAACTATGTGTAAGGCCTTGGATTCAATTCCCAGATACAGCCCAAAAAAAGAAAATAATAACAGTATTATTTTACATAAGAGCTTTTTGGTAATGTGAAACTTAGCTGGTGTGCCCTTTTAGAGTGACATAATATTAAGTATGGAAATGTTAATATTAAAAGAAGTACTAATTAATGACTAAGTACCACTCATTATCATTAGTGAATTATATCACTATATTCATGGGTATAAGCACTCAGAATATAAAATAATCTAGTACTGGATAGTGCAAAATAACTCTCTTTTATTTTATTTGTTGTCATATTTTTTGTTTTTGTTTTTGATTTTTGTATAGAGGAATACAGCAATGTGTTTTTCCACTGTGGATCCTTTATATCACTTCTAGCAATACTTTGAACCATAAAGTTTATAGAGGCTTATGGCTAGTTTATAGTTAAACTCTGATACTTATTTGAGTTATCTTCCCATATTTTTCCAACATACTCATGAAGTTTTGCTGTTTACATTGAGATTGACCTTTCCCCTTTGATCCCTCCACATTGATGCTCCTCCCTACCCCATCTTCTCCAATCTTTGCCTCTCTCTGCTAGATCCCTCCCTCCTTCTTTCCACATCTTAAATTATCCCTTCTATGATAAGTTTAATTGTGCACTTTTTTATATTTCAACTTAGGTATAGGATATTTTCCTTCCTTTAAGCATGATTCAGCATCCACATATGAGTAAGAACATATGGTATTTCTCTTTTTGGGCTTATGTTTGTTCACTTAAGATGATGTTCTCCAATTCCATCCATTTTCCTGCAAATAATACTATTTCATTTTTGTTAATTACTGAGTAGTATTCCATTGTGTATGTGTACCATAATATTTTTATCCATTTTTCTGTTGATGGGCACCTTGGCTGGTTCCATACTCTTGCTATTGTGAAAACTGCTGCTTTGAATATGGAGATGCAGGTGTCTCTGTGGTATGATAACTCATTTCCCTTTGGGTATATTCCCAGTAGTGGTATAACTGGGTCACATGGCAGTTCTATTTTTAGTTTTCTGAGGTATCACCATATTGATTTCCAAAGTGATTGAACCAATTTACAGCCCTACCAACAGTATAAGAGGGTTCCCTTTTCTCTGTAATCTCTCCAAAACTTGCTATAATTTGTTTTATTGATCTTGGCTATTCTTACTGGAGTAAGGTGGAATCTCAGAGTTGTTTTGATTTTTATTTCCCTAATGGCTAGGGATATTGAGCATTTTTCATATGTTTGGTGGCATTATGAACTTCTTCATTTGAGAACTGTCTCTTCAGTTCTTTTGCCCACTTGTGTATTGGATTATTTGTTGTCTTGGGAGTTGCTTTCTTGAGTTCTTTGTAAATTTTGGAAATTAGTCCTCTGTCAGATGTGTAGAATGTGAAGATTTTCTCCCATTCAGTGGGGTCTTCCTTAACTGTTGATTGTTTCCTTTGCTGTACAGAAGCTGTTTAATTTCATGTAATCCCATTTATCTATTCTTTTTGCACTTTCCTGAGCAATTAGAGTCTTATTAAGGAAGTGCTTTCCTATGCCTATATGTTGGAGTGTACTGCCTATCTTTTCTTCTAGTAATTTTAAGGTTTCTGGTTTTATGTTGGGGTCTTTTATCCATTTTGAGTTAATTATTATGCATATTGAGAGGCACAAATTTGTTTTCATTTTTCTGCAGATGGAAATTCAAGTTTCCCAGCACCATTTGTTGAAGAGGCTATCCTTTCTCCAGTTTGCTTACTCCTTTGTCGAAGATCAGGTGGCCATAGATGCATTGGTGTATCTCTGGGCCCTCAATTCTGTTTCACTGGTCTTCAGGCCTATTTTTTTTTTTTGCCAGTACCAAGTTGTCACATTTTTATTATTTGCTTAATATTAGTAGTTTTTATACCTTTTCTGAGAGTACCTTTTCTGAGAAGAAAAATTGTGGTTTTTTCTTCTATAATATTCATCTGTAGCTATTAATCATTTTTCACATGCTCTTGCTTTCTAAATACTTCAGATGGACTTTGAGGAAGGCTTTGTGAGCTTCATTACAGGGTTTATGGGGCAAGGGAATGACTTGAAGAAATAGGAGTAGAAATTCAGTACTAAAGTTACAGGCCAAATCAAAATTTTGGGAAATGTAGGATATTCATTTAATTCCCTAGATCCAGGCTCAGTAACCAGAGAGTCTTGGAATTTTCAGATAAAGCTTTAATTCTCATGTAGGACTTCTCGACTGGACCCCTCAACGTTGTTTGAGCATCAATATTCTCTACATATTGCCCTACTTCATTCCTATTTTTTTCCTCTAATTTTGGTCCTTAAGGATTTTGCTGAACTGACCCTAATTCCTTATGTTATTTTATTGAGGATTAAACATTTTCTTCTTTTTAATTTTATTTTACCTTATATTTTTCCATTGTATGGAAGTAAGATCTAGAAATAGCTTTACAATTTGAAAATATATAAATAACAAATGGTATTTTATACCTTATTTTTCTGTAGGTAACAAACATTCCATAATATAGGATGCCTTCATCTCTTCAATATGTGTGTGTGTGTGTGTGTGTGTGTGTGTGTCTCATTTCTCACAGACATTTATCAATGACAATTCTTTCAACCTCTGTGGTAAGGTGCTTTATTCCAAATACTTATTTATGTATGAATTTATTTTTTGTATCAGCAAATTCTGCAGTTTTGTTTTTTATGAGTTGAAGTTTTTAATTGGTGAATAGAATAGCACTAAAACAGTGTGAGTTTTGATATCAGCATGTCTCTGTTCAACTACAAGTAATACAGCTAGTATTCATACTGTAGGGTTGGGTTCATAGGAGATACTCAATTTATTTTTATGTCATTGTAGCTACTTATTGTTTACTATGTGTTCATCAATATGATAGATGTTTCAAAGGTGTAATTGATTTATGCAAAAGTCATATTTACTCTCAAGGGAAGTAAATTCTATTACTTTATAGGTGATAAATTATCATCTACAACCAACATTATTTCATACTTAGAAATTATTTCTCTACTTTCTTCATTATCTCCTATCTTGATGAATTCTGAGGTGAATGTCTGGTGCTCAAAGTTTAAGAGTGTATCCCAGGCACCTGGAGGAGCTTGTCAAATAGGTGTCGAGTTTGCATCCCAAATCTTTTGCATAATGTGGCTCAGTACTGGTAAGACTTACTGTAACTTATAAACCAGAGATAAATTATTGTTGTCTAGCATTTTTATATTAAGAGAGGTAATTGTCTAAGTCGACACTTTCTTTTCTTTGGCCTTCACCAACATCAGTCTTCTTGTTCTTGGAGATCTGCAGCCCAGCCAATTGAAATACAGACTGAGTGGCAGGCATGACTGATCCCCACTTGCTGTTCTCAGTGGCTCCAGGAGAAATTGTCCTGGTCATTGCTTCTGCAGCTCCTCAGTACCTCTGTCCCTGTCCAGAGTGAACCCCTGTTGAGTGTGTTGTGCCAAGGAACAAGATGGGGTTGGGAAAGGGCAGTCATATCTGCCTTTGATCTCAGAGGCTGCACAGCTGTCATTATGTTCTGGATGCAGCACAATGGGAGGTAGACAGGCAACTTGAAACACTGACCCAAATGCTGTCATGGTGTACAAGCTATAATTCTCAATGTATAGTTATAAATTTCTACTTGTTATAACTTTGGTAGCTTCTTGGATGAAAAAAGTCATAAGCAGAACTAGATTAAAAGTGTGCTTGATGAAAGGCCCATAATAAAAACTCATAATAAGAACTTTATAAGTCAACAAACAAAAAGAAGTGTCACATAACATAAAATCCAATGATTAATTAAAAGTTGTTTTGTGCAAGAGGATAGAATGTAGAAAGGTGTTCCAAGCAGATACATCTGCAAATGGAAAGGCCTACAGTGCAAGAGAATGTGGTCTTTGAGAGTAACCAGATGAAGTGCACTATGGCTCTTCTGTAGGAAGAAAAGTAGGAAAGTAAGAAGGAAGGAAGAGATGTTAAGTAACGTGGACATTATATAGAGCATATTCAGCTTCCACAGAGGGGTTAGCAGAAGGTAGATGTGATCAAATGTGTGTTTTATTGAGAGCAGAATGGAAAGTTGATTTGGGACATGGTGCAGGATAGGAATTGAAGGACAGAGTCCATGGTAGCCTTATCTGGACTAGTGGCAGAGGAAATGGGAAAAAGTGGACCAATTTGAGAGATCTATAGGAATATCTAAGGAAGAAGAAATTGTCAAGCACCATTTTGAATATTCTACTTCAAATAGTGAAATGTATAGTCAAAACAGGAAATATAAAAAGAATAATCCTGTGGAAGTGGAAAAAATGGAGAGAGACAACATAAAGAAGCAGAGATGAAGATGATTTCTTTTTGTTTAGTCTGGAATATTCTGTTAAAATGTCTACATCAACCAAATGAAAACATATTTTTAGGTCTCCGTGTCACTGTGTGAGGTCCATTACATTTTGATTAGCCATAAACTTTCTTCTTTTTATATGTTACTAGTCCTGAGGACCCACTGTATCTATTTAAAATAAATTCATTCAAAGCAGAAAAATGAAAGGCCCCATTTTATTTGTTATTTTTATGTCTTGTGCCATGGCATTTAAAAGGAGCCTTTCCCAAGCCAGGTGATGAGTGAAGAATGGCTATAAAAGTAACACCACATTTTTTTGAGTCACATCATGTTGACTAGGCACACAGAATAACATGTGTAAAAATAATAACCCAAGTGGGTTGACCATGATTGCTGGAAATTTGACATGGAGCTCTTTTCTGTAATTTAATCCTAATAATGCCAAGACAAAGGAACATTTAGTGACAGTCTGCCTAGATAACAGAGATGTACTTTCTAATGCTTCCCTTATTTTCATTTTTTGCTAAAGTTCACAGACGTCCCCTTGATGTGGTCTGGGTATTTTTGTGAACTGCTGGAAAATTTCACTCACACACCAATGGTTCCAATGAACATAAAATACCCCTTCCAGAAAATGGTTGCCAATAAGCAGTATTTTTAGAGGCACATGTCACAGTTTCTCTGTGCCTCTGTTGTGACTGTTAATGGGCTCTGAATGGTTAAGAAACAGCCTCTGATAAAAGGCATTACCCCACTGCTTCATTATATAGCATAAGCAGTAAACGTTTACTACACATTAGGCTCAAGCTAACATGTCATTAAACTGTGTTCCAGTTAAATCAGCTCCCAGTGCACAGCTGTTACTCCCCTGAACATGTTTGTCATTTCCCTGTGTCTGGAAATGCAGATTGTTCCTTTTGAGTTTCAATAGCTAAATGCTTATTAACAATGATGTCATATCATTTATACATGCTTCCTCAGGATCATTTGATAAACTTTGCTATTCATTCTAGAAGACTATCCCTGTTTCCTACAGTTTTGTCTGACCTGTTGAGAAAAGGAATCTTTTCCAGAAAAGAAATGGGAAATAAAGAAAACAAGGTACATGGGTCTCAACAATAAAGCAGATAAGATATTTTATTACACAGAATACATATACCATGATATTGAAGTGTGTCTCTATGACTAGCTTTCTTCTGGGCATTGGAGAAGCAGAATTTCTGGTATCTGACCAGGGAAGAAATCTATTTTCCTTGCCCATTGTTGAAGTAGTGAGAGTATAAAAAATTCTCACTCCCCAGCTCCGCAGGATACCTTTCTGTTTCTTCTGCTGTGATTGGAAATGAAAACGGAAGTGCTTGCTTTTGAAAACACTCCCAGCTACTATAATGTTACTACTACAAATTGTGACTGCAAGCAATTAGAGGGGAAAAGTCATTGAGGTGCCATTTTGGCTTTCTGTAAGTGTGGCTGTAAAAATAAAGTGCCTCTTTGGATATGCTTAGTCATAACTTTAAGGTTAAGAATGAAGACAGGAAAAAAGCTATCTGAAATATAAACATGTGTTTTTCATTTTGATGTATAAGTTAACATTATTTTCCAAAGATAAAACTATTAGAGTTAGTATCTTTTAATCTGCCCCTTTTGTAAAACAGCATGGTAACATTTTATGCTAGTTAACCTAAAGGTACTAAGAATAAATACCCTGTGTCTGGTTCTCCTTGGTTCTGAGTATTCATCTGTCTAAACTGATCTATTTATGCAAAGGAAGGAAAATGTCTTCTTGCCTAAAGCTCATGCATAGCATCATTGTATATGGCAGTACTGAAGCACAGATATCTCCAAGTGGCTTCAAAATGAAGGGGGAGCAGGAGTTCCTGTGGTCAGAGCCTGTGTGCAAAATAAGCCACCACCAGTGGCATTGAACTTCCCTTATTCCCTGAGCTGAGTTCACAGCAAAGGAAAATTCTGTTGGTGGACAGTTCTAAAAAGCACATTTCTGGTACAGAGGAAGAATCATGACGGAAGATTTTCTTTTTTCCCCTCAATCCCCAAAGAATGCTTTGCTTATGCTTCCTGAATTAGAGGAAGTCTAATCAAATCTGAATTCTAGAAAATAAATTATGAAGGTTCATTTAATGTCATGTGCTGCTCAAGTTCTTTGTATTCCCTCATAGCAAAGAATCATAATTTATTTTTCCTATGTTTATAGATAAATATAAATGATATATGCAAGCATCTCTTTCCTACCAAAAGGAAAGTACTATATGCTGCCAGTGGTTTTCCTACAAGAGACTCCTTTGAGAATTAATCTTCCATACTCTTGCAGCTCTGTAGCAGTAATGGCATGTCTCATGGTTGGCATGTATTAGAGTTTAAGGATGATTCCCACCAGATTGGGATCCTGTGAGTGCTAAGTTCCATGTGTCAGTGATCCTTGGATTCCTGCAATGCATAGCCCAGCACTTTACTCCTACTAGGTGCTAAAATCATGTGTACTGAATGAAATTATATTGAACAGGGAGTGCACAGGGAATGCAGTTTATATTATGCTGAAAAGCATTTAGTGTCAGGATTTATTTAATAGCAAAATCACAAAATACTTTCATGGACTTACTCATAAAATTGTGTACACAGAGTGCCTTGATAAAGCATGGTTGACAAAGTGCTAAAGAGGCACTTTGTATGAAGAGTGTCACTCTTGGTCAGAAGTAGATGCAGGGAAGCTTATTAATGTTGTGTTGAATGGAGCTAGGTTGATTGGCCTGGCTTCAAAGGCTTGATCTACTTAGAAGCCAAAGTAAATGACACATTAAGTATGCTTAAGCTTTATTTCAAATTGTAAGGAAACATTGCAAAGGTTTTAGGACAAGTGAGAGCAAATTAAAAAATAAACAGGTTTGTCATGAGGTGTACCTACTCACATGAAAATTACTTGTATTGATAAAACAGTGTTACAATGAAGCATATAGTGTTTTGGAAACATTCTGAGGGAGATCACTTTCCTAGTAAAATTCATTTTTATTTTTAATTTTTTTTCTCTACCTGGAAATATTGTTTATTCACTCATAAGAAACTATGGTGTTTTATCCACTTTATTTTGCAATTCATTGTATTTGTTTTATCAATTACCTATGACTAAAGTGAAAATTCTGAGAACTATATACTTAAACTAAAAGATGCTTTAAAACTAAACTTCTTTTCAATGTCTTATTTCCAGGATTCTACCAGCATGGGGGACTCACTCAGAGAATATGTTAGGTTATAGCCCAGTGGTAGAGCACTTGTAAAGCATGCACAAGGCGCTGGGTCCAACATCCAAGTACCACAATAAATAAATAACCTTGTAGTCCTTGGACCAGGCATTTAGTAAATGTCACTGGGATACTGAGGGCTATTCTGTTTATTTATTATTTATTTGTTTATTTATTTATTTATTTTTTTACTGTACTAAGCCCTGGTGTGTGTCACTGTCACCCAAAGCCTGTCAGCCAGGCAAAATGAGAGCAGAAAAGAAAGCAGGCTCATTGCTGCCAGAAGAAAAATGTGGCCCACCACAGAGTGAGACACAAGGCCACTGATACACCTTAGAGCCAGGAATATAGTGGAAGCAAAATATGAGTGGCAGAAGGCAGAAAATGATTTGGTGTCACAGAACAGCCAAAGGGGGAGAAAAGCTGGGTTCACAGGTGAGAGACAGAGCCATCCCACCTTCCAGTGGTGGTCGTGTCCACCTGAGAAACAGATACTTGTTGGGAATGTGGACACTCTGAGAATAGGATGAATGAGCTGTGTCCTATCATACCTCTGTACGGCAGTGTAATGTGACGGCTCTCTTCCCAACTGCAGCCTGGTTTCTGGCTTCAGTTGCTCACTCTGCTACTTGCAGTTTGTGCCACCTTAAGGAGGTTACTCAATCTCTTCAGGCCCCTGTTTCTTCCTCTATACATTAAAGATTACAAAACCATAACCAGCCTTATATATGCATGTGATGATTATGTGTTAATATAAAATACTCTAGCTCAGGCCTATAAAGTGCTCACTGTTGTCAGGTGCCATTGAGTCAGTATCTGACTCATAGCGATCCTCATAGGGTTTTCAATGGCTGACTGTTTTGGGATTGCCTTGGAAGTGGATTGCCAGGTCCTTCTCCCAATTTTTGCAGCATTGGGAATTGAACTCAGGACCTCAGAGACTGCAGCACAGCGCTCTACCAACTGAGCTAAATCCCAGCCCAAAGTTGTTGTTGTTGTTAGGTGCTGTTGAGTTGGTATCTGATTCATAGCAACCCTGAGTACAACAGGCGAAACACTATTGTCAGTGCTTCTCTGCTTTTCATAGGGTTTTCAATGGTGGATTGACTTTTTGGGAGTGGGTTGTCGGGTCCTTCTCCCAAGCCTGCAGCACCTGGTGGCCTCCCATCCAAGTACTAACCAGGCCCGACCCTGCTTAGCTTCTGAGATCTGATGGGATCGGATGCCACAGGGCTATGGCTGCAGGCCTATAAAGAGCAATGTCTGGCAAAAGAAGTTGTTAAGTGTTTTTGCATTTTATTGTCTGTTGCAACTCTTGAGTACATGTATTAAACTCTAATTTCCATTTGACTTTCATCCTTCCAGTGCTAGTATTTGCTACCATCTTTGTTTCCTTGTCAAATCCTTTGAAGTAAATTAATTTTTTATTTAAATCTAGTGATTTGATGATGTGGCACAACTAAGCAAAGAGGTATAATCCCAGTCTTTCCTTTTTTTCCTCTCATTAATTGACAAAGGTGATGGAGACACTATTAGTCAGCTATGTAACGAAAAGAAAAGTAATTTTTTTCTTGGCTGTTTTTGTAGGTCTTTCTGTTAAAACAGAATGTCTATAAAGTTTTAAGTAGGAGACAGTTGATAAAATAGAACCCTTAATTAGAATTTTAAATATGTAACAATTTAATGTACTACTTATAATTTTGCATCAATTTTCACATAGAATCATGTTAGTTGAGTTCAGAAAACAAAGGGCATGTGGCAGGGTAGCACATGAGAGAAAGTGGTCAAGAAAGATGGGATGTAATTTTGGATCAACTGTTAAAAAACATATGTGAATGTATGAAGACCTAGGATCTGGTATTCCAGAATATGCAAGGAAGAATCAGATATAGTCCAAACTCTCAAGGCACCTAGAGTCTGGTAGGTGACATATGACATGAACATTAAGAACTTTGCAGCCCGAGAACCTAAGGTATACTACTTGGCACTGGAAATGATGGGTTGCTCACTTTTCCCCCAGAACACAAGGAAATGAGCAAATGTAATAAAAAGTTAAAAATACATTTTGATTAGTACCCTAATCCACAGTTCTTTCTCCACAATGAGAAGATGTAAAGTACATTGGCTCCAAACCAATCAGGACCTTCAAAATTAGGCTTAGAAATCTTGCCTTGGTTTGATAGGCAGTGGAAATGATGGGTTGCTCACTTTAGATGAGAGTAATAGCATGATCAGAGTTAAGCTTGAGAAGGACAAATCACTAATATGCATCAGCAAATTTCCAATGCTGCATCTGATGGGAGTGAGAGATGAAATATTTGTCAATGAATTTATGAATTAGAAACCCAATGCAAGTGACTTTTAGAAGACAGAATTGATATGACTCATCTTGATCCACTGAGTGACAAATAATGGGGCCATTAGCAGAGGTGGGCAGCACAAAAAGAAGAACTGAATTAATGGGGAGATGATGAGTTTAACTTGGGATGTATTAAGTTGAAAGAGCTGGCAAGACATTCAACAGTGGAACACATAAGAGAGATTTTCAGTGGAGAGAGCCTTCACACACAGGAAATGACCAAAGCCTTGGAATTACCACAAGAGAGAGTGTCTGAGAACAGAACATTAAGGAAGTTTCCTTTGGGACCATCCCACTTACAGAGCAAGAGCACCCAAAGATGGAATGGCCAGAACTTAGGTGAATACCTTAGAGTGGGGCAGAAGTCATAAAAGGAGAAATATAAATAAGGAAAGACCAGGGAAGATTTTTATTATTGCAAATAAATATGGAACCATAGTAGAGATACTGGATTTTGTGACTAAAATGAAACTGATGATCATTCATAACAGCAGAACCATAGTGAGGAACAAAGCCATCTTGCAACTGGAGCTTGGTGGCCTGGGCAACTTAGCAAGACCATGTCTCAAAATAAAAAATAAGTGTTCAGTGGCAGGGCATTTTTCTAGTAGGTGTGAGACCCTGGGATCAATCCTATAGTACAGAAAAAGTAAATAAAAAAGAGGGAATATGTAGTGAGGAAGTAGAAGCAATGAGCATAAAGGACTTTCTTTCTCTGAATGTTCAGTAACCAAAGGAAAAAGATATTAGAATGATCTTCATTCTGCAATTCCCTTAAAAGCCAACAACTTCACTCTGCAATTTAGAAAGAGTAGTAAAATTAAAGTAGCTTGTAAGAGAAAGGAGACATTATTAGGCCTGTAAACTGAAAGAAAGATTTCAGTGCACTCTAAGAGATTAAAATTAAAAAATAACAGTGGGTAATGGGAGATAACAAAGCAAGTGGCAAAATATGGGAAGGACATAATTGAAGCATTCCAATTTTATGAAACCCACATTATATATCTAGATTGACATAACAATTAGCATGGTCCCCCAAACAGCTTAGAACTGACCATGAGGAGAATTCCAGTGCTAGGTAAGCCATTTTATGACCCAGCTATGTGACCAGTCTTTACAAGGATAAATTACCTTATCGCTCTGTTACCATTGTCTTTATAATATCCCAGAAATAGACTGAGTAATTTCTCCCCAATGGAATTCTTCCCAATAGAAAAGGAAACCAAACTCAGTACTGTCTTCATCAAGGAGAAGGAAGAAGCAATCCTATAACCTGCCTTGCATATTAAAGACAGGAGTCAGGTGCAAGTATTTCACTGACCTGAGAAATACACAAAGATAATGGGACATTGTCCAGTTCAGCTGGGAGACATTGTCCGCCATGTGAGTCAGACATAATAAGGATTTGTATACTTCCACAATGAAAAAATGATATATATATAAGACTCCATCCTGAAAATGAAACCACATTAAACTGCAATAAATTAATGTTTATTATTATGAACATTATTATCAATAGAAATGGTGGAAAAATATCTTCCCAGTTGGTACTGTTTATCAAACTGAGAAATTAATAGAGGCAAGTCTCAATTAATCCTAGTTCAGTGATGATACAATTGAGGTGAAAAGTAAGAAAATATTCATTTAAATATCTTCAATACAATTTTTGTTTTTACCCATAGCTCAAAATTAGATTTAAAAAATAATAAATACACATGATGTTACAGCTCAAATACAAAGGTAACTGAAGATGCAGTTTTAAAGTAGGAGTAATGCATCAGAGGGGCTGGGATTTAGCTCAGTTGGTAAAGCACCACTCTGTAGTCTCTGAGGTCACAGGTTTGATTCCCAGCACTGCAAAAATGGAAGAAGGATGTGGCAATCCACTCCCGAGACAATCCCCAAACAGGAGTTGAAAACTCTGTGAGGGTTGCTATGAGTTGGACATGACTTGACAGCACCTAACAACAACAACGCATCAGCAAAATGTATTAAAATTGAGAACAAGGTTAAGATTGCTCAGTACAATTACAGAACCAGAATTAAAGCTGGGCAGGATCTTGAAGGTTCCTCTGATAGTCCCCTAGTTTCATAAATAAGGAAATTGAGGCCCATGATGTTAAAGAACCCCATTAAAGGAATGCTTTCAGTTGATTCAAGCAGAATCCTTTCAACGAATCAGTAAGGCATATTAAACCGTGGCAAGTTTTATATTTTATATTCAGGTAAACTTTTAAAATCTCTGAGGTGTTTGAATGAAACTTAATTTACAAGCAATGGAATTAGCCCTTTTACAATATAAATATTACACAAATTTGTAAGCCTGTTTATTTATGAATGTAAATGTGTGAAGAAATGCTATTAATATAAAGAAAATTCCATGCTGAGAAGTCATATGTCAGTTTAAGTAATTTTGTTTTGTTTTGTGTTTTGCAGTACTACGGGTGGGGTGGGTTTGAACCTAGGATCTCACATAAGCTAGGCTACTGCTCTACCACTAAACTGCACACCAGCCCCCTTTTAAATTTAATTTAATTTAAAAATTTTGAGACAGTGTCTGGCTAAATTCCACAGGCTGTCTCTGGCCCCAAACTCATGATGCTCCTACCTCAGCCTCCCAAGTAGCTGGAGTTAAAGATACACGGTTTTAAAAACTTAACTTGCTTTCTCTATTGATTCCATTTTATGAACATTTATTAATGTAGGCTGAATTTTTGTGGGTACTTCTATAATTTTTAAGAAATTGTGTGTGTTTTTTACCCAAAGTAAGCATATTGCAGGATGGAAACTTCTGGGTACGGTATTTTTCTGAGCATTATACATTTTAGTTGTGTTTCTGACTATGTGATGATTATAAATATTGGTTTATGAAAGGTAAGATCAGCTAATTTGAAATTTACATAAACATTGCCATTTGTATTTAACTAATATCTATGCATTATATTAAATGCATGTGTCATATTTGATTTCTATTTTATGGAAGGACAAATATTACACCTATGGGTGATTCTCTTAATCGTTATGTGTGAACAATTACTTTAGGGATATAACCTGGAATATACAGATATGTTTTTGAATTTTTCACACAGAATTAGATAATAATTCTTTAATATTTTAATTTTATTTTATTTAAATTTAAATATTTAAATGTTTTCAATTTATTTTATATTTTTAAACATTAACTCTATAAATATTTATATTGAAGCAAGATTTACTTTAATTCTTTAAAAAATAGAAATTATTTTAACATCAGGTTTAGATTTGTATAATTGCTTATTTTACAGTAATTCTTCAGTTGGATCCATGCATATGCTTTGTTAAACACGATCATTCTCTAAAAAGAGCTGATGTCTGTTCATGTGTACATTATGAGGTAGGAAGTACTGTTGGTGTCTATTATTTCATATTTTAAAATCTAAGAAGTTAGTAAAATGTGGAATAGGTATAGAAAATTAATATTTATACAGCAGTAAAGCTACTTACAAGTCAGCATATTTATGAATAAAAAACCAAGAATTGAAATTGAGATCATATTTTGTAACTTAATTTATATTTTTATAACCTAAAACCTTTTTGTTTTTTACAAAATCATTACTACTAATATCAAAACTATTTAGCATTTCTTCCAAAAATATTCCAAAGTTAGAATTATCAAATATTACAAAAGCAATCCAAATAAGGAATATGTAGACTGAATGCTGCGAAAAACTATTCACCTCTCACCTTCTAGCCCAATGCCTAGTGACTCTAGCTACTAGGCTGTGATAAGCCATCACTCCTCTGGCTTATATCAGTTTTTGAATTAATTTCTTACATATCATATTTTGCCATCTCAGCTTTGGCCCAGTGGCTCTTAAGCGTCTCTGAAGGTGACTAAAGCTTCCTATTTGTCTTTCTGTTGTAGGATCACCTGATTTCCACTGCCTATGCAGTCTGTTGTCTTGAGAGTAGAGTCCCACACTTCTTTTCTGCACTTCCTGAAGTCCTTCCATACTTCCTCTCTGATCTTTTCTATATCCCTTTCTTCCTCTGCCAATTACTTTGCAGACCCCTTTTATTAAGGCTCTTATGGTAAGGCATTACACTACTCCTTTACTTTATCACTCCACCTCTGGGCCTTGGAACGCACTATAGCAATATAGGCCCATTGGTGGTAGCTGCTTGCACTCTCTGCCATGATAATCGTATCTTGGTATAGATTTTTCTTTATGGACGCTTGTCAATTCCTCTTGTTATGGTGTGTGAAAGTTTGGAAAGTAGAGAACCTCATAGCTCACATTTGAGGGCTAAAATACTGTCATCATTAACTGGATATTTAGGGAAACTGAGGCACAACGAAGTTAAGGCATTTGGACAAGCCATCCAGCTAGTGAAAAATACAGTTGGGATTCAAACCCGGAGAGTCTTTGTTCTTAAACATTTATCTTGACTAGATATGGGTAGGGCTGGGGTTTAGCTCAGTTGGTAGGACACTGTTCCACACTCTCTGAGGACTAGCATTTGATCCCCAGCACCACAAAAATGTGGGAAGGATATGGTAATCCACTCCTGAAGGAATACTGATTCAATCAGTCAATGCAAATCATGTGAGGGTCTCTATGAGTCGGACCCAACTTGACAGCACCTAACAACAACATACATGGATAAGTAGATGAAGTGGAATATTAAAAAGTCTACTAACAGTCGGGCACAGTGGCACATGCCTGTAATCCCAGCAGCACGGGAGGCGGAGACAGGAGGATCACAAGTTCGAGACCAGAGCCAGTCTGTGTAATTTGGTAAGATCATGTCTCAAAAAAGTTAAAAACAAAACAAAACAAAACAAAAAAAATGCTGGAGGTGCAGCACAGTGGTCCAGCACTTAGAAACAATGCAAGCACAAGGCCCTGGGTTCAACCTCAGTACCACCAAAAAAAAAAAAAAAAAAAAAAAATCTAGTCACCTAACAAATCTAGTCACTTTTTGCTTGTTACCAACAGGCCCTTATTTACCTTTTCCTGTAAATAAATTTAATAGGTTGTGATTTTATGTATAAATTCCAGTCAGTGATTCTTTAATACACAATGTATTTTGAGTCTCATTTTATTAAAGCAGGGAAAATAAGATATATTAAACAGAGACAGAGTTGTCCGGGGGGTAATCCCAGAGAAGATGGCAAGTTTTTCACTCTTCTTAGCATCGAATCAGAGACTGACTTACAAGAAGTGACAGGCAACCCTTGAGGTATCAAGGAAAAGTATTATTGCTCTCTATAGAGAGGTGCTGTCTCTGATAACCAATAGAGCCTTAGGGCCACAACTCAGGTAGTGTTTATGAATTTTGGGTTTTATAGAAGCACTATACGAATTGTCATTTTCCAAATAAGGTTTTGTACGTTCATCTTGTGCTTACTGGAACATTTTATGAGTAAATTTGTAAATTATCTCACTGGACTTTTGGCTGGGCTTCTGGCAAGAAGAAGCTAATACAGGTAATAACAGGTAATGATTTTGCATGCTTTGACATGAGTGGAAGTGCAGAGATAGGAAAGTGGCAGGTACCACCAATGATCATGTGGCTTCAGAGACTAGAAGATTGAAGATGATGTGAGGAGGCTGAGATTCAGAGACTGTTGAAGCTGGTAACTATGAGAGACACATGTTAGAGATGGATCGGGAGTTGTAATAGTAATTTATAAATGGTAGTGGAATATTCAGCATAGTTACCTAATGTTACTGTTCTGCTAAGCAATTTGAAATCTGTCCACAAGAAACACTTCCTACTAAAGCTCCTATTCTATGCACCCCAAACTCTCCCCTGAAGAGCCATCCTAAGAAAGGCATGCCAGAGATCCATCCCGTGTTCGAACCTCTTCTCTCTATCATTTCATACTTACAGATATTATCCTTTTCCTTGAGCTCAACTGCAGCATGCATAAAAATGAGACAAATTTACTTGTCTGCCTTCTAAATTGCCTTTCATTGAGCTTTACATATTATGTTCTGTCACTGTGGAAGACATTTTGAGCTAAGTATTCAATCTCAGCTGAAATACCACAGCCATTTATCTCTTCTGAATAGTGTTTATTGCAGGGTGGCTACTCATGAAGTTTCAAAGGATTTTAAAATATATATATATATTAGAGTTTTCCTACATCTAGTAATTTCTGACAGTATTATCCTCTCAAATCATTCCTCCATCTCTTTTCCTTATGCTTTTATTTAAAAAATAATAATATTTTTTAAAAGCTAGGTGAGGTGGCACACACCTATAATCCCATCAGGAGGGAGGCTGAGGCAAGAAGATTGAGAGTTCAAGGCTAGCCTGGTCTACATAGTGTGACCTTGTATTTAAAAAATGAACTAAAAAAAAAAAAACCCTAATAATTTCATACCTAGACTATTTTGTTTCTCTTTTGTTTCTTGGGGTCTCTTTGGGGTCCTACTGTCCTCTCACTGCAGTGCCTTTATGTCACTGTCAAAACAGCCCTCACAAGACTGTTTAGTCATTTCTAGTTTTTCTCTCCAGATCCTCTGTCATGCTTCTTAGTTGCCTAATAACTGGAAACAAGGAATTCAGTCTTTGTGTCCAGCCTCTCATCAGTGCCCAGTTGGCCTTCTTGTCTCTTTTCTGCTGCTCTTACAAAGACTGATAATTTCTTGGTCAGTCTTTTCCCCAAAAGCTTGAATGCATGGAACATTCCATACCACCTTCCCTTTTCCCTTAAGGAGTCTTTCAAAATCTTTCTCTTACATACACCACACTTGCCAGGGACTATCAAATCCCTGTAATGACTAAAGATGTAACTTCCTAAGCATCTCCATGCTGTAACACCAATTTTAATTTCCCTCCTGAGAAGTATTATTTCCCAGTAGCTCCTGCATGTGTGTATGGTGATTTAGGTGATTGCATTTCTGCAAACCCTCCACTAAACACAAAGGATGCTTGTAATAAAATGCTTTGGATTTACTCATTGATAAAATTCTTGAATGATGTGCATGTTTTCCTTGTAACTATTTTCCAATCACCTTTCCTTGTGTGTTGTCTGCTGTGTTCATAAAGATGGTTTTTGACATGGCTACCAGGGGTTAAGATCACCAAGTGTGGCAACAGGAGAGATGCCCACAGGATGCTTCTATGAAGGATGCTTTCTTAATTTGTGCATCTGGGAACTAGCAGGTACTTCAATTTATTTGTTGTTTTTCCTAAATAAATTTTGTCTTCTTTCTATTATTACAGAGCATGTAGCATTTATGAAGAATGAGACAGCAAATCAACATATGGAGTCTTTATATTCATCCTATTGCTGCTGTAACAAATTAACACAAACTTAGTTGCTTGAAGCAATATATATTTATTGTATATCTCTGAAATTCAAAAGTACAAAATAGGTCACATGAAGCTAAAGTCAAAGTATAGGCAGAGTTTCATTCTTTCTGGGGCTCTAAGAAATAATTAAATTCCTTCCATTGCCCAGATTCTAGAATGCCTCCATTCCTTGGCCCCTGACCCCACATCACTCAGACTTCTGCTTCCATTATTAAATGTTTCCTAGCCCTGACCCTCTGTCATCCTTTTTGTAAGGACCACTGTGGTCACATTGAGTCCACTGTAAATATTCAGGATAATCTCCCGATTTTAAGATTCTTTTTTTTTTTTTTTTGGCAGTACTGGGGATTGAACCCAGGGCCTTGCACTTGCATGCTTTGCAAGTGCTGGACCACTGAGCTGCACACCCAGCCCATTTTTTCTACTTTTTTTTTTTTGAGACAAGGTCTCACTAAATTATGCAGACTGCTTATGGTCTTGAACTTGTGATCCTCCAGCCTCTGCCTCCTGAGAAGCTGGGATTACAGGCTTGTGCCACCAAGCCCGGCTTCCCATCTTAAGATTCTTAAGTATCACATCTCCAAAGTATCTTTGCTATTTAAGGCAAAATTTTCATACATTCTGGAAATTAGAACATGGATGTACTGGGAGGTAGTTATTCTACACACTTCTATGTAATTATAAGTTTGAACCTCTGTATAATACTTTTCATATATTGAATTGAAAATAGATACATTCATATTCATATGAAAAGAGGATGTTTTTGGTTGTTTTATTTTTGGGACTATGTAGCCCAAGCTGGCTTTGAACTCATAATCTTCCTACCTCAGGGCCTCCTGAATGCTGGGTTTTCAGGGGCGTGCCATGAGGCACGTGGTAGGCTAGGAATTTGTTTACTAAGATCACACCAAACAAGTACTTAATGAGATAGAGCATTTTATTGGAATTTTTATGTAGGAATATTTACCACACATTATTTTTTAATTACTATATTGTATAATGGTGCCTGCAGCCATACAACTGTAGTGTCCAATCCCATCAGATCTCAGAAGCTATGCAGGGTTGGGCCTGGTCAGAACTTGGATGGGAGACCACCTGAGAACACCAGGTGCTGTAGGCTTACTTGGGAGAAGAAGCTGGCAACCCACTCCCCAGAACAATCAGTCACTGAGAACCCTATGAATAGCAGAGAAGCACTAACAATACTGTTTCACCTGTTGTACATGGGGCTACTATGGGTAGGACACTGACTGGACAACAACTAACAATAAAAATATAGTATGATGTGTTTAATTATGGGATTTTTATACATTTGTATCATGAACTTCCTCTTATTTACCCCCACATTACCCCCCAATGTTGCTCCCACCTGTGTCCCACTCCCTCCCAGATATATTCCCTTATATTTTCCAATCTTACATACATATATTTTTATTTTTAAAATAAATCTAGCTTCAACATATGAGAGAGAACAGGTGGTGTTTATCTTTCTGCATCTGGTTTATTTTACTTAAAATGATCTCCAGTTCCATCCACTTTCCTGAAAATGACATAATAGCATTCTACATTATGGCTAGATAAAATCCCATTGTGTATATATACCACATTTATTATTTATTCATTTGTTGATGGGCATCTGGGTTGATTTCATATCTTGGCTGTTGTAAACAGTGCTGCAATGAAAATGGAAGTACAGGTGTATCTATGGTCTGATGACTTAGATTCCTTTAGTTATATTCCCAGGAGTGATATAGCTGGATCATATGGTAATTCTACTTTTAGTTTTTTGAGGAACCTCCATACTGATTTCTATAATGGCTATACAACAACATTGTATAAGGATTCCTTTTTCCTTGCATCCTCAGAAGCATTTGTTGTTTGTTTGTTGATGCTAGCCATTCTGACTGGAGCGAGACAGTATCTCAGTTTTAGTTTGAATCTCCCTGATGGATGTTGAGCATTTTTTCATATATTTATTGGCCATTTTTACTTCTTCTTTTGAGAATTGTTCAGTTGGATTGTCTACTTATTGATTGGATTATTTGTTTGGTATTTAATATTTTTGAGTTCTTTATTCTAGATATTAATCCCCTGTCAGAAGTAAGTTGGTTTATACAAATCTCTCCAGCAATCAGAATAGTGCCAGTGGTAAAGGGCAGGAAGAAATATCAGCATAAGTCACAGGATGAGCACTGTACCTGTGGGAAAAAGGGGTCATCTGGCATGCAGTAGGAAAGCACTTTCCTTTTCATGGGTGAGGGTGAAAAGAGTCTTACAAGCAAGATAAAGATGGCTTGACTCAGAATGGCAGCATGGCCTTAGGTGTCAGCTCTTTGCATAAGCTGAGGGGAACCACTGTGCAGTAAGTACAAACTTGAGAGTCCTCTGTAAGCTGAGTTTGGGAGTAGGAGCCTTGCTCAGGGAAAGGGTATTCCCTCCATTCATTACTAGGTAACATGGAAATAGGGATTAAATCAATCCTAATTGTCTACTCATATGGGTGTGCAAGAGGCTTTGCATTTGTTGAATAGATGAAAGTTAAAGGAATGAAATCAGCCATTTTTATATTAAAGTAAATGATGTTATTTAATACTTCATTTATAATTGTGTAGTGAAAGCCTCAATCAGGCAAATCAGTAATATAGGGATATTTAAAGTCTGGGAGACTAACTCAAATCACAGTGGCCTTCCTGGGGTCAGCCTTAGCTGATATGCTAGCAGTGATCATACTATCCTAGCTGAAAGGCCAATCTCTGAATAAAAGGCCCCACTTCCCTCATTGATCCATGGCACAAAACTTCAGCCCTTGAGAATTTAATTTGCACATACTAATTCAGGGGATAAAGTAAATCCACAAGCTTGCAGAATAAAGGTACCAGCTCAGTCTCCTTTATCAAAATATACATATACACATGTGACATGAGTAATACCTCAGTCACCAGCCATTATTCCTATGAGATTAGTCATCAGATCCCCTGATTAGCCCTATTAATGCTTTAGGGGAAACCAGATAATTATAATGAGCTAAAGTTAGAAACAACAGTCATTTTTGTGTGAATTAGAAATAGTGAAAGCAGCATCTATCAGTCTTCTTAATTCAAGAGCTACAAGAAAATTGTAAGAAATAATAAATGGAAAGAAATGTTACACATTTATTGGAAAAAAGGCTTTATTTTAGTATCCTTGTATGGCAATCTGCTTAAATATTAGCATGTTTATATTCAATATAATCTCCTAAGTGTTCTTGCTTTCATCATAACATTTTTAAAAGTACTCATGGATTTTTAAAAATCCACAAAATATATTTATTTATTCAAGTATGTGTATACTCATACAAGGTGCCATTGACCCTCAGAGGGTTTTCAATGGCTGATTGTTTTGAGATTGCCTCAGGAATGATTGCCATGTCCTTCTCCCATTTTTGGAGTGCTAGGGATTGAGCCCAGGTCCTTAGAGAGTATATAGCATCACTCTACCCACTGAACTAAACCCCAGCCCTTGGTATGCCATAGTATTTTCAGTCTCATCATATGGTAGTAAAAGGTGGACATTGAACAAGGAAGACAGGAAAAGAATTGATGATTTTGAACTATGGTGCTGGGGACAAATATTGAACACACCATGGACTGCCAAAAGAACCAATGGATCTGTCCTAGAAGTGCAACTAGAATGCTCCTTGGAAGCAAGTATAGCTAGGCTGCATCTTACATATTGTGGACATGTAGTCAGGAGGGACCAGTCCCTGAAGAAGGATATCATGTTCAGGAGAGTGGCAGGTCAATGAAAAAAGGAAAACCCTCCACTAGATGGACTGACACAGTTTCTGCAACAATGGGCTTGAACATAAATAAGATTGTGTGGCTGGCACAGAACCAGGGAGTGTTTTGATCTGCTGTACATAGGGTCCCTATGAGTTGGACCTGACCTGACAGCACCTAACAACAACAATAATGCCCATACAAACATGTTTTACACCTATATACATAGATATATTTGTATTTAAAAACATATATACCTAAGTGTAGGTATATAGCTATACAGTCATGCATTGCTTAACATTTAACAGTGGGAATGTATTCTGAGGACTGTGTCATCAGACACTGTGTTTGCATGAACATCAGAGAGTACACTTACACTAACTAAGATGATTGCCTGCAGCCGTACTACTGTGGCAACCAACCCCATCAAATATTGGAAGCTAAGCAGGGTTGGGCCTAGTTAGTACTTAGATGGGAGACCACCTGGGAACATCAAGTGCTATAGGAGTGGGAGAAGGTCCCAGGAACCCACTCCTAAAGAACAATCAGTCATTGAAAACCCTATGAATAGCAGAGAAGGACTAACAATAGTGTTTCCCCTGTTGCATGTAGGGTCACTATGAGTCAGACACTGACTTCATGGCACCTAATAACAACAACTAAGATGATTACCATGTCACTAGGCAATATAATCTTATGGGACCATCATTGTATATGCAGCCCATTGTTGACCATAATTATGCAGCACCTCTCTCTCTCTCAACATATATCTATATTTATCTATATCTAGACAGGTAAATAGATAGAACGGGAGAAGGATGTGACAATCCACCCCCAAAGTGATCCCGAAACTCTTAGGCATTTAAAACCCTATGAGGGTCACTATGAGTCAGATTTGACTTGATAGCAACTATATATATATATATATATATATATATTAGTTTTATATATAATATATATCATTATATATTATATATAATATATATAATTAAAATAGGGCAACTGTGATGTATGTGGTTTGCCCCATTGTTTCTCCCATAGCCCTGTTTCTCCTGTGCTCTTGTGGCCATTCAGAAATGTTCTTATGGACTCCCTCCCAGAGTCCCAATATGTGTCCTATCCTCCAAAAGGACCTACTGTGGAGAGGCTCTTATTCACCAGGTATTGCTTATTTCAATACATTCCTGAAATCCAAAAAGCCTCAAGACAACAAAAGAATTTACTTTTTAAACTAATATTTCATATAGCAATTAGGCAGATGAGAGACAATTTTGTCCCAAGGCAATTTTTTGTAGTTCATACCATATAAAGGAACCTTTTTGATTTTTCTTACAAATGACTCAACAATAATTAAAAGTCTATCTCTTAACTCTTTCATTCATTCATTCAACATATACTCACTGAGTACATTCTGTGTGCAAGATGGTGACAGGAACTATAGGAAAGGCTTTAGTCTCATAAAACACATACCCAAAACTCTGTGGTAGGAATATCTCACATTAATAATTTGACAGTTCTCCAGTGTCGCCAGCGAGAATCTCTTCCTCCCTTAAGGTGAGGTCGGGAATAAGAGGACCAGATATTGTCACTGGCAGGAGACCTTTATTGCTACACACAGGGTTAGTTCACACATACACACCCTGGCACACCAATACCTGGCACCTCTGTAGTCGGGTCTGATGTCACAGGTAAGCCTCGCGATCTGTCCGGTCGAGTGGTATTCTGAGGCCTTCCTTCCTGATGTTCTTCCTCTCATGGCGTGGATGATGGTGGCAACGTGGTGATGGTTCCTCTGCTGGTGGGGGCTTCAGCGTGACAAGAAGTCTGTCATCACTTGGAGTGGAAGATGCCCGTCTGCCGTAGAGTTTCTTCTCTTTTTATACAGTTCATGTGGAATCTGTGCTCCACCTGGTTATCTTGCATTGATGTCACTGTGCCGTGTGGTTATAGGGTGCCAAGTGTTAATCTTATCCTTTTATCACACATGTCACACATGTCTGGGGCAGTCCCAGATGGGTTTACATACACTTTCTTTCATTATTAATCTATATTCCTTTTATTCTTTTTATTCCTTACATCCAGATACTATAGAGAGGTTCAAGATGAACAAAAGCTTCTGACCCAAAGCATTGAAGGTGCATTCAGGGACTGGGTGGCATCTGGACGAACAATGAGTTCAGCAAATATATGTTCAGTAAGTATAGATAAAGGCAAAGGGAAAACATGATTTAAAAAAAAAGCATGCATGGAGAGTGAGAATGAGTAGATATTTGAGAAAAGGCCCATTTTGAAGAGTGCATGAAAGGGGTTTCTCTAACACAGTGGGAAAAAATGAGAATAAGAAGACTTGTGGTAGACAGATCATGGGCAATCTCAAATGTGGCCAGAGGGACCATAGCTCTGTTTATTGATAGGCAGAGAGGTGATTAAGGATGTCTACAGGGGTATCATGGTGTCAGTGCAGGGTTAAGCTGGTATCTGAAGATTAGAAGGAAATTAGTGAGGTGATGAAGGCCTGATTTCAGGGACTGTAAAAGCAAGGAGGGCTAGGATTTAGCTCAGTTGGTAGAGTACTGCTCTGCACTTTCTGAGGCCCTGGGTTTGACCCCCCAGCATGGCATAGACAGGAGAAAGGATCTGGCAGCCCACTCCAGATACAATCCTGAAACAATCTGCTACTGAAAACCCTATGAGTTGCAGAGAAACACTGACATACCGCTGGGCATGTCCAGGCATGTCAGGGAGTGTTTCATTCTGTTGCATGTAGGGTTGCTGTGAGTTGGACCTGACTTGATGGCACTTAACAACAATAACAAAGGCAAGGAAATCCCAAGGGGTTGTAAGGGATGAAAGTGGAGCTAACAGAAAAGGGTCAAAGGTAACCAAAAGTGTTAATTCTGTTCTGAAGGATAGTGGGGCCTATAAAGGAATCAGAAAATGAGGAAGAGGGCAATCTCAACCCCAGAGGTGATAAGTTGTTGATAGAGAACTACCTTGACAGCAGCAAGACAGACAGGATTGGGACTCAGGAGAGAGTCTGGACTGAAGGGCATGTTTAAGAGTCACTCTGAAAGATGAGAATTAATGAGATATAGCCATAAATGAAATGTTTGGAAGAATGAGAGGAAGGAGAATAGCAGAGCAGAATCTTACTTGTTTTTACCCAAATTTTAATGAGCATCTCTAGCTTTCACTGCTACCCCAGGTTTGAATGGTTCACTGTATCTGAAGCTGGCAAATAAGGGTGATTTTATTATAAGCACGGGAGAAGGAGAATGTGATGCACCTGATTTTCCAGTGGGTAGAGGCCAGGACACTGCTCAACATCTAATAATGCACAGGGCAGCCTCCACAGCAGAGAATAAGCTGCTCCAAAATGTCAGTATTGCTAAGGTTAAGAAAGTCTATTCTGTTTGTCAAAAGAAAATCCCTTCAATATTTTGTTTAGTCAAACAAGCATCACCTCTCAAATACACTTGTCTCCTATGAAAGCTGAAAAATAGAAATTATTACAGATTCTAGAAATAGGAATCCCTCCTGAATGGGTCTCCAATTCTTCCATCACATTTCTCCATAAAAGAAAAACTATATAGTCAACATATGAATGATAGTTTGGAAAAAAGCATTTTCAGAAATAAGCAAGATCCCATCCTCTTTTCTGAGTGATTCCAACTGAACACATACAGTATATGGTAAAACCACTGGTATATAAATTATGAACAAGCTCACACTTAGTCATTTTTGTTCAGTGTTCACAGAGATGCAGGAAAAACAAACAGCACATCCATGTGCTCGAGCAGCCCCAGCCTGCCTGTGGGCCTTCTTGCCTGCTTTCCAACAACAGTATTAGTCCATGTTGGCTGTGGTGTGGCTGCATTCATAGTGCAGGTTCCTAGGGTTTCTGAAGTTGAGAATAACATTTTATTTTTATAACTTTCCTTAAGCGATACTTCCTTGATTCATTGTGATAAAATTGGAGCAATAGGAGTCAAAATATTTGTGAACCTGTCAAAAAGCCACTTAGCCTCTCCATGTGAGAGCAGTTCAACACAGTGCTTAAGAAAGGAAATTCTATGTTGTGTCCAGATCCACATTTCCCATACAGTCATTCTTAAGGTGGATCACCTAACATCTCTTTCTCAGTCCCCTCATCTGTAAAGTGAAGATGGTAATGTGTCCATTTTACAGAACCATTGTGCGACCTGAACGAAGTAAGTACCTGATGTATTAAAAATCATACAGTATCACAGTTTGAATATAAATGTCCCCCAAATATCATGTGCTTTAACATTCAGTCTCCAGCTTGTAACACTGTCCTGACATCATGAAACCTTTGGTGGTGGGATTCTTGCTATGTGGAAGTAATTTCCTGGGGGTGGGCCTTTGGAGGTTTTTACCCCAGACTCACAGCTCAGGCAGCACTCTGCAGTTTCCTGCCCTGTGATGCTGTGAGATTGTCTGATATGGGCCCTTCCTCCTGCTATTGCCATGACTGCCCTCCTCTATTATGAACTGATCTTCTAACTAACTCTCAATAAACCTCTTCCCATATAAGTTTGTTTGGGTTTTTGTTTTGCTATTGTCACAATAGCTGAATAATACACACAGTGATTGTTATTCTTCAGAGTTTTCTTGCCAACTATGATTAATAAGCCTATTGTAGTCTTTAAAGGAGAAAACATCTGCAACATAACAAGCACTCAACAAAAAGTATTATTCATATTTTCTTCTATCCTTAAATGTCTAGAAGTATATGATTTTAATATGTGATCATGAGTTATTGGTTTAACCTGAAAAACTATGAAAATGTAAATATTCTTCAGACCTTAGTTCATAAGTTGTTAACTATAATCCAGAAGGTCTGGAACCATCATAATGACATTATTCAGCATGTCACCAAACCAAACTCTTCATAATATGTCATATCTTACACTTTGAAGTGGCATATATCACCCTGCATGTATATAGTGTTTCTTCTCTATTAAAGAAATGCAAAAAAATGATCACCAAATATTGCTTACCATGAGACAAGTAGTTTTCTCACTGGGATGCCATTTTGCAAATATGTATGTGTGTTTAGGAAGTCCCATGTTGAAAGTATTGATAGAATATTAATAATCATTCAAATTGATAGACAGTGGAATTAAAGTTTTGGGGAGGGTTAGTTTGTTTCTAAATTATATGTATTGGAATTAAATTTTTAAGTTACAAATGGAAAACAAAAGTTTTTCAAATAACATTGTATTAGTCAGCTGTTGTTGCTATAGTAGAAAAATCAACCCAAACAAACTTAAGGGGAAAAAGATTTATTGGAAGCTTAGAGTTAGAGGATCAGTCCATAGCAGCAGTAGAGCAGGTGTGATGGCAATGGCAGAAGGGCAGGGCCTATGACAGAGGACCTCACAGCATTGCAAGGCATAGAGAAACTATAGCAATGGGTCAGTATAAAATTTTTCCAAAGGCCCACTCCCAGAGAGATACTTCCATAAAGCAAAAATTCCACTTCCCTAAGTTCCATGACTTCCACAAACAATATCACCAGCTGGGGACCCAAGGATAGAACTCATGACCTTTGGGGATCATTTAGGTCTAAACCATAACAGATCCATAGTGTGGGGCCTCCCCCTGCTGCTGGACTCACTCTGGCCATGAGCGCAAACCAGCCGCCGAGGACCCGCCGCCTGGTGAGAGGGAGCCAAGCACCCAAAAGCCGTGCCGCCTGGAAAGGAGGCTTATGCCCATGGCTGCTCTGAGAAGCCTTGAGAGAGGTGGGCTCAGAGGCTTATGCCCACAGTGGCTCCTTGCTTCTTTCTTCCCAGTGAAGACACTGACTCCAAGTGCTCTGTTCCAACAGCTCTTTATTGTTTCATCTGTCTCGGTCAATGGAATGGACCCAGTCTGTGTACTGCCCTTATATACTCTCCAGGGGCTAGCCGGGGACCAATCAGAGGCAGTCATCTCATACGGGTTTCGGGCAATCAGGGAGGATGTGCAAATTTGGTTTTGTAAAGGTAGCCAATCAGGGATAGTTCCCGAACAGTCCAATCAGGAGCCGTTCGGTAGTTTGGAAACGGCCAGTCGGTGCCAAGGGGTCTGAAGAGAGGGATTGGATGCCAGTGCCATCTTTGGGAGCTTGGTGACCCGGAGTTCCCAGATGTAGGGCAAAGGTGATTGCCCAGGGAACAAGCCTCAGACCTCCCAGTGGGCCTAGATACCCTGGGGCAAACTGCATCTCTAGGCAGTGCCTACTTTATGGCATATTTTTTGATATTTATTTAGAAATAAAACTAAAACCCAACCATAAAAAAACAGAAAATACATTGTAGTATATTTGTATAGTAGAAGGTTAGACAATAATTTAAAAGAATGGCATATCTATAGTTGTGAACATCAATAGATCTCAAAAATGTAAAGCTGAATGAAAGAAGCAAATTACAAAATTATATGTAAAACTATAATACTATGTAAGTATTTCTTTACTAAGAAATATTTCATAACACTACAAATGGATTACAGATATCAGTTGTATAAGGAAAGGGAGGTAGGAGAATGGGCTGAGGAAGAAGAGTGCAACCTCAACTTTATCAAAAGTTTATAGTTCTTTTATGAATACAAATGAATATATAAGAGGCATAATGACAACATAAGAACTTGTATGAACTTGGAAGTAGGGTACATGAGTAATATTATTCTTTGTGCTTTTCTGTACTTTTTAAGCTTTCAAATAGAAAAGAGTGTTCCCTAAATGAGGCTTGTAGAAAATTTTAATCGATTATAAAATATCACTCGTTTTTAGCAGGAGCAATTTTATCAACAATGTTGTGATGGTAAAAATTTATAGTAACATGGAGTGAATTGTTATTATTGATTAAAATAATGGAGTTATTGTGAATTTTACAATGTTACAGACACTGTGCTGTTATACATGTAGTTATGCATTTTGTCTTTGCAACAACTCTATTACACATGTCTAATTATGTAGATAAGAGCCCTGAGGCTTAGAGAGATTAGGAAATTTGACTAGTAACACCTGGAAGTGACAGAGCCCTGAAATTCATACACCAAGACTTTTAACCATAACATTGTACTCAGTGTTGTGCTGGAGTTGGCTCATAGCTGACTCATGAGAGCCAGCTGTTGAATTTGAGCAATTATGCAAGCAAGTTGTTAATCATGGCCATTATTAAAAATTAAATTACAGTGGTACCTTAGCACTCAACCACAATCTGTTCTAGAAGGCTAGTCAAGTGCTGACCAGTTCAAGTGCTGAACACTTTTCTCCCATAAGAAATAACAGAAGCATATTTATTGGTTCTGGCACCATACTGAACCACTAATTCAGACAAACATATGGAACTCACATACTTAGTAATAAATTCTTTTTCAATTTAGTTGCTCTTGTTTTCTTCTTTCCACATAGCAAGAATCCCACCACCAAAGGTTTCATGACGTTAGGACTGTGCTACAAGCTGGGGACTTCTAGAAAGTTTCTTGAGTGCTCTGATCACCATATGGTATAGGTATGTAAATATACATGGAAAAAATAAACCAAGATATTAAACACAGCACCAGGACAAGTCTTTTCTACTTGAAATCAATGCATAAAGCAATGCATAAAGCAATGCTCTCCCTTTGTTTCACTAAGAAGTGTCACAAGTAAGTGTGGCATCTCATAGGTTTTAGCATGGAAGTCAAGTGCCAAGCAAGTGGTGGAGCACTGACCAGAATTCTCTCAAAAATGTTGGTGGAGGACTGAAATGTTCGAGTACAGAGAAGTTCAAGTGCTGAGGTACCACTGTACAGGAAATTAAAAATGAAATACATCAAATAAAGGTAATAAAAATTTAAAGCCCATCACTTCCTAATTATTTACCCCATTATACAATTATAACTCTTCAGGTTATTTACATCTATTGTGTCTTTATGGTGGAATAACAGAATAATGTATTGCTATGTTTTTCTTTCCAACTCTACATTTAACAATCATTAATCACTTGAAAATAGCTGTGGCTGGAAAATTTATGCCACAGAAATCAGTTGTTATTAGGTGCCTTAAAGTCAAGTCCGACTAATAACCACCCTATGTAAAGTAGAATGAAACACAGCCCGACACTGTGCCATGTAAGACACTATTGTCAGTACTTCTCTGTTATTCATAAGGTTTTCAGTAGCTGATTGTTTTTTGGGAGTGGGTTGCTGAGTTCTTCTCCCAAACCTCCTTCGTTTTCGCAAGCAGTCTCCTATCTACGGACTAACCAGGTCTGACCCTCCTTATCCTCTGAGATCAGATGGGCTCAGATGCCAGGGTGGAATATGCCACAAATTAGGGCTTTTTTCCATTTTGTTTTGTTTTGTTTTATTTTATTGAAATCCAGTTGTTAAACATTTATCAGCACATCACTGACTAGTTTGGCAGTGATCTTCTCACATTTTTTAAATTTTTGTAATCATTTTTGTGTTCATTGGATTCCTGACTAATAACATAATTTGGGGGGTGAGTAAAGATTTTGATAGATGTATCTAATCAGAAAGCAGTAAGAAAAATGGGCCTCATCCAAGTGTCTAGTCAAGCTGCAGGTTACTAACAAAACAGGCTTGAATTTTAAGAAGAAAAATTATTTACTAGATTGCTATCAGAAAAATGGAAAATGAGTTTCTGGGTGTAAACTGATGATTTTGTTATCTGGAAATAACCACTTGTAACTTAGATTATATTTATTAGAGCAAAATCAGAAGAGATTTGCAAATTTGGTATCATAAATATCCATGTTTATGTAGACATGATAGTTTATTTTATAGTCTCCCACTATATATAATGTCTGAGATCACTATTTGTTCTAGATAATCTATTATTTCAATTGAAAGGCAAGTTATATGGTTTTGAGGACAGAACCATGCCTTTTTTACCCTTGTATTTCCCTTCTTCATTACCCCACTGTCTTTGGATAATGCATTGCAATGTGTAGATAATGATGAATAATTGTGAAATTCATATGACCATAAGAGTCATAGCTAATATTCTCTTTATAAATATTACACATTATATCTCCTGAAAATCAGCTGGAATATGGAACTGAGGAACAATTGTGCATTTGTCTATTCTCACCTATGCACTTTATCCTATATAAAACACACGAGTCTATGAGGTAGCTATTATTATTTTTCTCACTTAAAAGATGAGGAAACTGTTGTTTGGAAAGTTTACGTTACTTGTCCAGATATGAACTCAGATTAATTATTTCCTAATTCAGAGCCTTCTAATTGTCTACAACCCTGCCTCTGTGTTTAACAGCTGTGTGAGGTGATATGTGAAAGTTCAGAGAAATATAAAATATAGTTATGCATACTGAAGAACTTTCAGCCTTGTTGGAAAAAAGACACATGGGAAACATTATATTAAAAAGATGAGAATGTATTAATTGAGCCATACACACAAAAAAAACAGCAAATATAAAAGACATAAAATAAAGGAGTTACTTTTCAGCACTACTGAGTTTCCTTTGGTATATAGTTTCCTTTCTCATGTATAAAACATCCACATTACCAATCCCAACAAAATAAGTTGAGAAATCATTGAATATGTATTGCTACCCTTAATATTTGGAGAATACACTCTAAATTGAATTAATGTGACTAAATAGAAATTTGATTATATATATTATAGACACTTAGTTCTTTGATAGCCTACAGCCATACCACCCTGGCATCCAGTCTCATCAGATCTTTGAAGCAGAATTGGGCCTGGTTAGTACTTGGATGGGAGACCACCTGGGAATACCAGGTGCTATAGGCTTGGGAGAGGGACCCAGCAGCCCATTCCTGAAATAATCAGCCATTGAAAAATCCTATGAATAGCAGAGAAGCACTGACAATAGTGCTGGCCATGGCAGAGTGTTGGGTAGTGTTTCATCTGTTGTACATAGGGTTGCTATGAGTCAGACCAGACTCAAGGGCACCTAACAAGAAGTTCTTTGACCTTTATCACCAGCTCTCTGAATAGGGTATCACCATCCAAAACTGCTCTTTTCCTATCCACATCACTGTTGATTAATTCCTTTGCTTCTTATGAAATGTCCTAGAAAGTTCTCAAAGAAGTTTACCAAACAGATCTCTATATTCCTAAAGGGAAAAAAATCTGCAAAACTGTACCCTATAAAAAGAAATCAGCAAATAAGGCTCAATAATTATTCACAAATATTCCCCACCATCTCCTCTCTAATACATAAAAAATACAGCTCAATTACAATAACTTAACAACATTGCTTACTAATTATATCACTTTAATTTTCATGAGTCATATTGATATATTCTGTTATATAACTTAAAAGAATTTTTAAGCAGCATTTAAAAAAACAGTTATACCAAAAACTTGTAAGAAAATTTTAACTTCACACCACTTTACATAGCTGATATTCTCTTTATAAATGTTGTCATATATTGTATCTTCCTGGAAACCTGTTAGAAAATGGAACTGAGTGGGAAATTTGCATTTTTCTGTTTTCACACTTGGTTGCCAAATATGCTTTAGTTCACTTTTTATATGGGATAGAGTCCAAATACTTCAAAGGAATTTTCTTGGAGTAGTTTTAAACACTTCTATATCTTTTCAAAAACAATTGATTTTAGCTATTTTTAAAGAATATATATTTGAGGCTAGGCACTGTGGTGCATGCCTGTAATCCTAATGACTTGGAGGTGAAGACAGGAGGATGGTGATTTCTAGGCCAGAGGCAGCTTGTGCAATTTAGTGAGATTCTAACAGAAAATAAAAAATAAAAAATGGGGTGGGGGGTGCAGCCCAGTGGTAGAAAATTTGCAAAGTATGTGTGAGGCCCAGGGATCAACCCCCATGTACTGAAAAAAAAATACTGAGTGATGGTCCCATACAGTGCTTTTGTTCATATTAGTAAAAAGATACCATTTCCTGTAGATACTATTTCCATTTGAGTTTTGAAATTGTTTTAACATACTTTTTGCCTTTGGTTTGGGACTTTATATCATTTTATTCATTATAAGCATATTTTCTGATCACATTGAGCATATTATAATAGTTGCTTTAAAGAATTTCTTTTATACTTCCAATATTTGGGTCATCTCTGAGTTGGCATCTTTTGGCTATTTTTCCCTGAAAACAGGTCATGCTTTCCTGGAATTTTGTCAAATAATTTTGAGTTATATTCTGGACGTTATAAGTATTATGTTGTGGAGAACCTGTATTCTATCACTTTAAAGAGCGATTATGTTTTTACTTTAGTAGGCAATTATATTTGCTAGAATTAAATGCAAACTATTTCCTCTGCCATTGTTGGAAACCTAAATCCCCATACGGACTGCTTTTATTTTATTGTTCTTTGCTTTTATTTTTATTTTAATTGAAAAATTATAAATGCATACACTTCTGGGGTCCAATGTGATGTTTTGATATATGTATACAATATAGAATGATTAAATCAAAGCTAACTGTTCATCACTGCATGTACATATCAGTTATTGTGGTTAGAACATTTGAAATTTATTGTCTTAGTTCCTTTTATGTATAAATACATTATTAGCTATAGTCACCTTGCTGTGCTATATATAGGGCTGGGATTTAGCTCAGTGGGTAGAGCGCTGCACTGCAGTCTCTGGGGCCCCGAGTTCAATTCCCAGCACCGCAAAAATGGGAGAAGGGCCTGGCAATCCACTCCCAAGGCAATCCCGAAGCACTCAGCCATTGAAAACCCTATAAGGGTCGCTATGAGTCGGATACCGACTCGACAGCACCTAACAACAACAACATAACTCACTCTTCCTAACTAAAATTTTGTACCCTTTGACCCAAATCTCCCCATCTCCATCTTTGTAGCCTCTGCCAATCATGAGTCTACTCTTTACTTCTGTAAGTTCAACTGTGTGGGTTCCATGTGAAAGGCAGATCATGGGATGTTTGTCTGGCTTATTTCGCCTCGCATTATGTCCCTAGGTTCATCCAGGTTATTGAAAATAAAAGAATTTCCCTCTTTTTGAAGGTGAGTATTAGTCCATCATTGGTTCCCTATCTTGGTTATTTTGAGTAATTCTACTAAATAGATACCACTTTGATATATTGATTTCAAAGACTTTGGGTATGAACTGAGAAATGTGACTTCTGTATCATATGATAGTTTTCTTTTATTGTTTTGAAGACCTTCCATACAGTTTCCATAATGCTTTTTGTATGTACCAGAGGATTAGGGAGAAAATTGGGCAGAGTTTGTATACATGAAATTTGGAATTCTCTTTCTCAGGCTCTCTCCTTTATGAGGTTTCCTACCACAGTGGTCCCCAACCTTTTTCATACCAGGGACCAGTTTCGTGGAGAACAATTTTTCCATGGACCAGGAGGTGACAGGATGCTGATATGAAAAGTGGCAGGGCTCAGGCAGTAATTTGAGGTATAGAGAGTGGCTGGGAATACAAATGTAATACAGAAGGTATTGGTCTGATGCCTGGTGCTTGGGGACCCTTGCTTACCTCACTCCCCAGTACCTCCTTCCTCTGGTTTTTCCAGCCAGCCTTTGAATAAAACTGTAAGTATCTGAAACTCAGATGCCAGTCCATTTACTCCATGTATTTACTCCCCATCAAAATTGTCCTACTTTTTTTCATTCCGCCAGGGCCTCAGATAAGCACAGATACTTTTCTAAATTTTGACCAGAATTTATTTGCAAGTTGTTATTTGCAAGAAATTTGGTTAGGAGCTCACTCTTCATATCAAAAGTAGAAACTCATATGCTAATATTATAGGATACACCATTTACTGCCATTTTCAAAAACATCTTACAATAATATATAAAAGGGCTGGGGTTTAGTTCAGTTGGTAGAGTGCCATGCTGTATTTTCTGAGGACCCAAGCTCAATCCCTGGCACCACAAAATTAGGAGAAAAATGTGGTAGTCCACTCCACAAGCAATCCTGAAACAATCAGGCATTGACAACCCTATGAGGGTTGTTATGGGTTGGACCTGACTTGATGGTACCTAACAACAACAACAACAACAACAACAACAAAGAACTTGTCTCAGATAGATCTAAAGATGAGGTCTTTCAAATTGTGTAGGAGCAGATAATTCTCATGTTATTTAACTGTTCAGCAACAATTGAATATTGAGCATTTATTAAGCACTTATTGTGTAAGCCATTGAAAATCCTATGAAGGTTGCTATGAGTCAGACTGGACTTGATGGCATCTAACAACAACAACAACAACAACAACAACAACAACAACGTCTGTGACTCTAATGACTCTCCATGAGTTTAGGTAGGGCAGCATCTTCTGTGTGGAACACCTCTTATAATATGTGCATATTATGTCATGAGCACGGTTACTTTGGTAGAGTTGCACCATTAAACCTATGGATGACTATTTTACACCAAAATAATGGATTTTACATTCATGATTGGTCATTTTCTCCACTAAGACATTGACCTAAGACAGTCAGACTGCTGAGACTCAGTCTTGTTATAAACTAAGTGCACAGAAAGCTTTTCTATCACATTCTGAATAATCCGTTGCAAGACTCAGTAAAGATTTAGCAAGAAAATCTAACCTAAATCTAACCTGTTGCCTCTGTCACTGCTACAACTTACAAACTAGCTCCCACGTTTCTTCTTATTCTAACTTTTTAGTCACAGTACATATTCCGCAGTGGTTACATTTTATAAAGATGTCATAATTCCCATTCATCTTACTATTTCAGTCATTAACTTTTGATAGTAAGGACCAGCAAGGTGCCTTATTACTTAACCTACTGAGGTTTCTATCTAGCATGAAAGGAACTTCTTAACCTGAATCTGTCCCTTCTTCCTACTTGCTTTATTACTATATCATCAACACACCCCTTCTTTATTCTGAAATAGATATACCATATTACTCTCCATCTAGACTTCTGCTATGCTTAAAATATTGAAGGAAATGCCTCTAGATTTCTGAATTTTTTCTTATATTTATTCCTCCTAAAATTATAATTGTTAAAAATTATGGTACTTTATTCACAATAGCCAAGAAGTGGAAACAAACTAACCCTCCACCAACCAATGGATGGATAAAGGGAATGGGGCACATATACAACATTGAATATTGTCCTGCCATAAAAAAATGAAATCCTGCCATTTATGGTAACATTGGTAGATATGAAGATAATTACATGAGCCAAGCACATCATCTCACTCATATGTAGAATCTAAAAAAGTTGATCACCACAGACTGGGGAAAGTATGTATGGGAAATTTTGAATAAGTGAGTACTGAGTTATAGTTAGATAGAAGCAAGAAGTTTTGGTGTGCTATTTCATAGTGGATTGAATATAGATAACAGTAATGTACAATAACATTTCAAAAATCTAAGGAAAAGTTATTTTGAAAGTTTTCACCCTTGCGTATGATAAAATCTTTTAAAATATTTGCAAAATACAAAAGACCGCATGTAGCAAAAACAATCCTAAGCAGCAAAAACAGTGCAGGAATATTCAAATACCTGACTTCAAACTACATTACAGGGCCATGGTAGCAAAAGAACAGCTTGGTACTGGCACAAAAATAGGCATGAAGATCAGTGGAAGAAGGTTGAAGGCCCAGAGATACACCCATGTAACTATAGCTACTTTATCTTTGACAGAGGGGCTAAAGATGTACATTGGGGAAAAGATAGCCTCTTCAACAAATGTTGTTGTTAGGTGCCATGGAGTTAGGTCCCACTCATGGTGACCCTATGTACAACAGAACAAAACAATCACCAAAACTGTTACATATCCAGTACTATGTCAATGCTTCTCTTCTATTCATTAGGTTTTCAATGGCTGATTGTTCTGGAATTGTTTGGGGAATGGGCAGCTAGGTCCTTTTCCTGTTTTTGTGGTGCTGGGAATCAAACCCAGGGCTTCAGAGTATGCAGAGAAGCACTCTACCAACTGAGGCCCTTCAACAAATGGTGCTGGGAAAATTGGATTTCCACATGGAGAAGAATGAAAATAGGTCAGTATCTCTCAATCTGTATGAGAGTCAACTTGTAATGGATCAGAGACCTCAACATAAAACCAGAAACCTTAAAACTACTAGAAGAAAAGATAGGGAACATGCTCCAACACATAGACATAGGTAAGTACTTCCCTAACAAGACTCTGACTGCCAAGGAAACTGCACTAAGAATTGACCAATGAGATTACATAAAACTAAAAAGCTTCTGTATAGCAAAAGAAACAATTAACAGAGGAAAGGGAGAGCCCATGGAAGGGGAGAGAATCTTTCCCTCCTACACTTCTGACAGAGGACTAATTTCTAGAATATACAATGAACTTAAGAAATAAAGCACCAAATGAACAAGGAACTCAGTAAATAAATGGGCAATGGACATGGACAGTTCTTAAAAGAAGAAATATGAATGACCAAAAAACACATGAAAAAATGCTCAATATCTCTATCCATCAGGGAAATGCAAGTCAAAACAACACTGAGATTCCTTTCCTCTCCAGGGAGAATGACCAAAATTAACAAAATAAATAACAAATGCTGGTGAGGTTGCAGAGAAAAAGGAACTCTTTTATACTGCTGATGGCAATGTAAATTAGTTCAGCCACTTTGGAAATCAATATGGAGCTACCTTAGAAAACTAAGAATAGAACTACCATACAACCCAGCTATACCACTTCTGGGAATATACCCAAAGGAAGATAAGTCATCATACCACAGAGTCACCTGTACTTGCATATTTAATGCAGCACTCTTCACAATTACAAGGGTATGCAATCAACCAAGATGTCCAAGAACAGAGGAATGGATTGAAAAACTGTGCTATATATGCACAATGGAATATTACTCAGCAGTAAAGAACAATGGAATTGACCAGGGTCAAAAAGAAAAATGCCACATGTTCTCATATATGGGTGCTAAATCTAACATAAAGGGAATTTTTTTTACATTTATGGATATATATAAATGAGCAATCGTACTTACCTAAGAATGTAAAATACAAGTGGACTTGATAGGAGGGAGAGGGGATCAGTGGGTGGGAGGAAAGGATGAGGAGGGTGGAGGGGAGGATGAACAATGCAGAGGAGTAAAAAGTGAGAGGAAAATCACAAAATACAGGATACAACTGCATGAAAAAATTGAGGGCAGGAAAAAAAAATCAATGGGAGTATAACCCATGATTACATGTGATTCTTATTGCATGTTAATTAAAATTTCCACTCTTTTCCTTCCTTTCTTAGTTCATAATGTCATGTAAAATATGTTAAGTTGATTAATGTGTAATCAAAACTGACAATAGTTGCATAATGGATGTAGTAAGTGACTTACTACTCTTTACCCCACCAATATTTATAAATAAAATACATTAATTTTTTTTTTTAAATTGCAATCAATAGGAATCAAAAGAAGTGTTTTGCAGATGTGTATTATACAGAAACCTTGTCTCTGACCCTGATTAGGCTTCTGAGTATCTAAAATGAAGGTATTGTTCATTACATTTAATGCTTTAAAAGTTGTCTATATACTAGGTTAGTTGGTAGAGTGCTGCTCTGCACATTCTGAGGACCTGGGTTGGATCCCTAGCACTGCAAAATAGGAGAAGGATGTTTTAATCCACTCCTAAAAAAAAAAAATCCCAAAATATTCAGCCATTAAAATACACCCTATGACAGAAACTATGAGTTGGACATGACTTGGCTGCACCTAACGACCATGACGATGATATATTACTGCTTGAGATGTCAACTTTGAAATTAGTATTTTAGGAAAGTATTTTGGGAAATGTATGTAACTTTGTAAACATTTAAAAAATGTAAGTATTTAATATAATTTTAAAATAAAATGCTTATAAAATAATGAAGACAAAAAAGAGACAATTTTTACCTTAAATTATGATCAATATAAGATGGGCATGGTGGCACACACCTATAATCCTAGTAACTTCATAGATAGAAGCAGGAGGATTGCAAGGTTGAGGCCAGAGGCAGCCTGTGTAACTGAGACCTTAAAATTTAAAAAGGATTGAAGGTGCTGCTCAGAGTAAGAGTGCTTGCAAAATATGTACAAACCCTGAGTTCAGCCTCCAATACCACAAGAAAAGATACATATTTGAGGAGACGGACATGCTTAAACATTATACAATGTATACATATAAAAACATCATATTATCCCATTAATATGTACAATATTTGTTTCTATTAGTTAAATATAATTTTTAAAAGATTATAGTGCTGTTTCTTTCATTCTGTTTTTTATCCTAAAACCATAGCTCTTTTACTGTAAATACATCTGATTATTCTATTAAAATAACATATGCATGAAAATGTCCATTCTCTCATTTATAGATATGTAGTTCTAATTAAATACTGAGTCCCAACACTTATTTCTTAAAAGATTTGTAACTCATATGTCCACTTGTATCAGTAATAGATTAGTTCTATACATTTCTGCAATTGTTACAAGAATTTAAAGGATATTAATTTCAAATAAAATACAACATAAAACATCTAGGGATGTAGCTTGGTGGCAGAGTGCTTACCTAGCATGTACAAGGCCCTGGGCTTCATCCTTAGCACCACAAGAATTAAAAACAAAAGCAGCGTAAACAGATGTGCCAAAACTATGATAATGTTAAATGACTTCCAGATAATTGTTTGTAGATGTTGGTTGTTAAGAGGTCCCTAATTAGTACAATATTTCCTCTTGATTAATGCACATAAAATATAAAAATTATTTTAGTTAAAACTAACTCAGTAATAGAGTGAAATAAGAGATATCATAAAGTTAGTAAATTCCATTAACTATAGACTCACACACCTCATAAAGCAAGGATTCTTGAGAGTTAAGGCTGAAATTGTTTCTGGTGGAGGATGGTCAACTCTGAGAAAACAAAAATGTTTGAAGTTGATATGATATAGAAATGTGCATGCCAATATCTTGATACCATATGAGGAAATGACTTCCAGAGAAACAATTTTCTCTCTTAATAAGTCCATGTCAAACACTACTCTAACCTCTATCTTCATACAGTAGCTAGAAAGTATTCACCTTGCCTGTAAAGCTCGATAGCAATAGCAATGATGACAAGGAGAATTGACAATTGTGATTCATTAAATGCATACTTTGCCTGCAGCTGTAGCCCTGTGGCATCCGATCCCGTCAGATCTCGGAAGCTAAGCAGGGTTGGGCCTGGTTAGTACCTGGATGGGAGACCGCCTGGGAACACCAGAAGCTGTAGGCTGGGAGAAGGACCTGGCAACCCCCTCCCAAAAATCAATCTGCCATTGAAAAACCCTATGAACAGCAGAGAAGCACTGACAATAGTGTTTCCCCTATTGTACAGAGGGTCTATGAGTTGGATACTGACTCGACGGCACCTAACAAATGCATACTTTGGACATATGTTGAGTTTATTAGTGAGGCCAGCCAACCTGTAACATAGTTATCATGATTCTCATTTTTCAAGGGAACCTGATACTCAGAAACATTATGTAGTTTATCCAAGGTCACACTGACAAATATGGCAGGACTGGATTATAACACATATTCTTACAACTCTTCCTCTTGAGCTTATAACCACATGACAGTGTTTTTTGGAGGGCTGAGCTCATCTAATAAGACCATACCCTGCAAGATCTCTCTGGAAAGGTCTGAGTCATAGATGTGAAAAAGCTTTGAAAGCAAAAGAAGGCTGTAGAGATGTAAGGCACTGTTCCCTCTTATTTGTTCATTTTTCTTTGTTTTTCACCTTATCTCTCATCGCACTTGGTAAATACATGAGTCATCTTGAAAATGTGTGCTTCTCATTATTCATTTCTAGAGCTATTTGATAATAAATTCTTCAGTAAATGAAGACAGTATAAAATAGTAGAATTATGGTACATAAACCACTGTAATTCAAACTCTACATCTTAATTTATGTTTTCTATTAATCTCACTTTCTGTAATAATTAGTAATAATGCAAAAAATAGGAATCAACTAATAAACCTGATTCACATCTTTAAGTAATGCATAAAAGAAAAATTATACTGATGGAAATGAAAATCATGTGAAGTACATAGCTTTAAAAATTAAGCAAGTTATAAGGTGATCAGTTCTATAGAAATGATATTCCTAACTTTTTCCTAAATTACATGAAGGTTGTGACATTTCATGGCCACTGGCACAGCTAAATATAAACAGATTATTCTGTGCCTGCTCCCTCTGCTGTTGATAACTGACACACAATTAAGGAAACAAGTTTCTTTTGTAAATTATAGCTCAACGCAGCTTTGAGTAAGCAAAAGTGTACATTAGAAGTATTTTTAGCTTGACACAAAACTTTCCAAAGGCTCCTAATTAAGCATTTAAGTTCAAGAAACTATAATTGCAGCTGCCAAAATAACTGGGAAATCATACCTTTGGTGGGATCAATCTTCAACTAAAACTATTGTTTGGAAATTCTTACGGAAAGGCCTTATTGTTCTTCAACATTCTCTTAAACAGAAGGCTATTTGTAATACTGCCCATTTTATGAGAAATTCAGGTGCACTGTTTATATGCAGAGAGTAAATGCAGCGAGGGTGTAAACACATACAAAGGAACAGAGTGACTTAGGTTAAGTGTGACTTGGCAGGGGGAGAATCTCTCTCGTCTTGTCCTAAAAAACCCTAAAGCAGTATAGCCAACCCATGAATCAGAAATGGATTCTTGCCATGGAATTCAGCTATTAGAGACACTAAAAGAGGCCTTATTGGAACACTGTCTCACTTGATCCCCAAAGTACTTAATGTCCATGTTGTTAGGTGCCGTCGAGTCGGTATCCGACTCATAGCGACCCTCTGTAGAACAGGGGAAACACTATTGTCAGTGCTTCTCTGCTGTTCATAGGGTTTTCAATGGCAGATTGATTTTTGGGAGGGGGTTGCCAGGTCCTTCTCCCAAGCCTGCAGCACCTGGTGTTCCAGGCGGTCTCCCATCCAGGTACTAACCAGGCCCGGCCCTGCTTAGCTTCCGAGATCTGACGGGATCGGATTCCACAGGGCT